>BPVZ01000039.1:1237226-1255380 GCA_020521535.1 Rubroshorea leprosula
ATTAATAACAATATTTAACGGTTTAAATTTCAAAAAAAAATAAAATATACATAAAATATATAAAAAATAATAATACTACTTAAATTTTACTTACCATTGCTTGATCCACTAGACTGCAAGAAGAAAAATG
Source organism: Rubroshorea leprosula (assembly GCA_020521535.1). Lineage (NCBI taxonomy): Eukaryota > Viridiplantae > Streptophyta > Magnoliopsida > Malvales > Dipterocarpaceae > Rubroshorea > Rubroshorea leprosula. The sequence continues at coordinate 1,237,357 of BPVZ01000039.1, forward strand.
TCTTAAAGTGCTTCAAAGGGAAGAATGGAGGAAAGGGAGCAAGAACAACTCGCGGGACAAGAGGAAAATGAAAATGAAAGGAGAAAGACCAAAATGAAAGCAGAAGGGCAGGTCGGCAGGGCAATAGGGAAACTTATCGACGAAACCCACATTGCTACAGTCTAAAGCTGATCATCTCTGCGTTGCATTAGGATTCTCATTGATCGGGCCAATCACCGACGAACATTAAGTTAGAAATGCAAGTATTACCGACCTATATCTTATCGGTAAGCAAAATAAAAGCTGCAACACCAGTGGCCACCAGTCGGATTCGCGGGGAGTTGCTGAATGGCAAATTACCGACAAGCATTATGTCGGACAATTTCCTCAAAAAGCTGCACCCCCTGATGTAGGCAGCCAGCTAGTTGGCGAGGGTGCATTGGGAGTGGAAATTACCGAGAAGATGAACGTTGGAAACTGATACTCAATTACCGACGAGACTGTCGTTTCAAAGTTAAATTTACAGGCGTGCTTCTCGTCGATGATGTGCCTTTCCGTCCTTCCCCCACCGGCCGGAGTGGTTGCTGCAATTACCGACAAGTAACACGTATGTATGAGTGGAAATTACCGACAAGTGTTACGTCTGTACAATAAATAATATATCTTACTGGCATTTCTACTGTTTCTCAAGTTGCAGACTTAATTCTTGTCGGTAAAATGATCCTTCACCGAGAAAACTGCTGACCTCGGTGATATGTGGTCGGTGAAGCTAGGTTTTCTTGTACTAGGAAAAATAATATCACACTTGAAACTTCCTGATACCATCTCCAAAATTGTAGGATCAACGCAAGCCGGCTGCCCAAAGGATGGAAACGAGATGGTGTCCTCCAAGTGAGGAGCATGTGAAGATAAACATCGATGGGGCGGTTTCAACTCATCAGCGAGCTTACGGCCGGCGTGGGGGCCGTTGTAAGGAACAACTCAGGGAGGCGTCCATGGCATGCAAAGGTCAGGGGCAGTAGTGTGCGCGGAGATTGCTGAGGCATGCTGCGTGTGCAGAGCTTTGCAGTGGGCTTGTGAACTCTCTTTTGATAAGGTGGTAATAGAATCTGATTGTGCAAGCTTAGTGACATTTTTAAACTCCTGCGTCTCTGCTATAAACTCTGGCTTGGGAACTGTCCTATCAGATTGCAAATTACTTGTGGCCTCTTTTATTGACTGTCGTATCCAACATATCAATCGGGAGGGTAACTCAGTGGCTCATGAACCAGCGAGACCGGCTCTGCATGTTGTGGATGATGATCGAGTACTGGATAGCAAAGCAGCCAACTTTTATTGCACATATTGTAACAAGTGAAATGCCTTAATTTGGATGTATTTGATTCCTTGTTTTATATGAAATGAAATATGCGCCTGCACAATTCATATAAAAAAAAAAAAAACACAAGCCGGCTGCCCCTTCACAACGATTAAACCACCACTGCTGGACCACTGCTCAACCATCTCCACCAATCATCGGCTTACATGTGCTCTTCTCTGCCGTCAACCCTGCAAGCCCGATATGACCAAAAGAGTCCCTTCCAACCAGACCACTGAAGCAGAGACTTTATTGTCCGCCATCGCTGCCCAAACAAAAATTCTTATAGTGCAAACAAAGATCTAGGCGCAGAATAATCACCCAACAAGCCACCCATAACCTTCCCCTCGCTCCTGCATCCTTAAAGGAAAGCCTTTGACAAGGAGCCGACCAATCCACCTCCACTCCCCGGTTGCGATTACCAGAACCTCGTAGGACGTCACTATTAGGAAGCATATAAACTTATCAACGATAAGACACGTCGGTAAGTAGGAGCATTACGTTGGAATATATAGCTTTTCAACTTGAGATGTGTCAATAATTGCTCTGTTGGTATAAGTACCTTCGGTAATCAAATGCAACTTCGTAACTTGAAATAACGTCGGTAACTTTCTCCACATTTACCGACGTACAAAATGTCTGAACGACAAGTCACCGAAATGATACCAAGTGGATCAAAAAGTTTATTTTGGCCAATCTCATGTCGGTAAATTTTTAACGTGTAATTCAAAGGCATATAATTCAGTCGGGAAGTTATGCATTTTTTGGTGAATCTTTCTTCTTCTTCTTTTTTTGAAAAGGGCAATGGTTAGAGGTGTTAATGTGTTAAAGGTGTTAGTGTGTAGGAAGGGTATTGAACCCAAGACATGAAATGCAAACCATGACCTGCCCCAAAGGACAATAAGTGACCGTTGCGCCACTCACGTGGAATGCGTAAATCTTTCCTTTTAATTACATGTTGATGATTAATTATTTATTGATCGTGAATATTGTTTGTAAAGATATTTATATATTTATATTAAAACTTAAAATTCAACGAAGAATGTTTGAATTTTCAATTTATAGATATGATATATGTTGGCATATATATTTTAGAAAAAGGAAAATATGATGTAAATTGCAATTTATTGATGTACATAATGTTGGTAAGTGATTTTTCTAAAAAAATAATATAGTTTTTTCAATTGACATTCAAAATAATATATGTTTTTATTCAATTCAATTTATTTATTATTGAATGTCAATTAATTTATAACTTTTAGTATTGTAAAAAGCAAATATGATATAAAAATTTTACAAAAAAAAAAAAAACAAAACAGAAAATTATTCAATGTATTTGCTCAAACCATTTTAAAACATAATTGAAAAAATAAAGAAAATAAGGCAAATATAAAATATAATTGAAGGATATAATCCAAAAAATTAAAAATTACCCCAATTAAAGATATATATATAGAGCACCATTTCCTACAAAAAAAAATGATAAAGTATAAATTAATTTAATATTTACAGATAAATTCAACCAAATAACACAATCAAACTATAACTGAAATTAAATTTTATTTTAAATGAATAAAATAATTACCTAATGTTTATCACCCAATGTTTCCAACTTTAGAAAAAGAAAGTTAGAACTCCCAAAATAGATTGAATAACTCAAATTAATGTTTAATCAATTAGAGAAAAAGAGAGGAGATGGAGAAGAAATAAACCAAAAATAACATGAATATAATGTAATTAAAAACAAAAAAAAAAGTAGTATTTAATAGAAGAGAAAGGAGAAGAGAAAGATAAGGGAGAAAGAAGAAAGAAGAAGAAGGGAAAAAAATGAACAGGTTATGGAGTTTTGGTATTATATAGTGTCCCTTACCTACTTGTCTGACGTTGAAATGCTATCTACTAATGTAATATACATTGGCACTTAATCAATTTCATCACGAGGGGAAAATGTAAAAATTTCACATTTCCCTCTTTAAATTTACCAACAAGATCCATGTTGCAATGCAAAAAATTTGTAGTTAAAAAAATGAAAACATTTTACATTTTCCATTTATCATTTACCAACGAGGTTCATGTTGGAAAATGAAAGAAAAGCAGCTGAAATAGGCTTAAAAAAAGTTAGAGTTGGCACCATTTAGTAGACCATCTCATGGAAGTCATCCCTTTTATCATGGTGTGCATCTTGGTTGTAATGATTTGCTCGGATTAACAATAGACCATGGATCTCTTGAATTCACAAATGTCTCATCTTGTGCCCATCAAATAGAATAAGCATTCATAAAACCATTCACAATAAGATGATGACATACTATTCCTTGAGTCATCAACAATAAATTAAAGCATTTCCTACAAGGACACCTGATTGAATCATTCGGTCTAAGACCAAGCCTATTATATGCAAATTTAAGGAAATACTCAACCTTGTCATAGAACTTGTCATATAATTCTCCTTGAGAAGTTTGATGTCTATACATCCAATTGTGATGATCTATAATCTTATTAAATTAATAACACAAAAATAACAACCACTACACGAAAATCCACATTTAGTGGCTAAATTGTTTGTCATTAAATTTTTATTTTTCATCACAAATTATTATTAGCGACAAAATTTAAATCGTTAGTAAAACCCTTGTTATTAATGCTTTTAGTGGCGAATTCAACTCCTAACACAGAAAAAAAAATTTTATAGTGATAGAAAAAATTAACATTGTTAATAAGTTATTTGTAACAATTTTATTCTTCACAAAAAAATCACTTCTTCTCACAATAATTTTCGTCACAAGGATAACAATTAAGTGACTAAAAAAAATGTCACAAATGCAATTGAGTATCTGTGACCAAAAAATTTAGTCATAAATTATTAAAACCAATATTGAACTAAGAGGGGTATTTATGTAATTGCAACATATATCTAAGGAAAAGATTGGTCACAAATATTATATTAAATTATGTGTCAAAAAAATTTTGACACAATTGTTGCTTTCCTTCTGACGAAAAAATCATCACAATTGCAATAAAGAATTTGTGACAAAAAACTTAGTCTTGAATGATACAAACCAATATATATTATAAAAGGGCATTTATGTAATTAAAACATACATTTGTAACCCCAAATTTTGTCACTAAAAAATAATTAATACTACACAATTTAATAAAAATTAAGATTTTAAAATTTCTAAAAATTTAATTTAAATTAGTGATTTGATAATTATTAATTTTGATTAATACAAATAAATTTTTTAAAGTATATTAAATTTAAAAGAAAAAAATGAAAAAATATTATAAATATAAGATACTAATAATTAATTAAAAATGACATAAAATCCAATTGTTCTGATTTAAATTAATTTTAAAAAAATTAAAAATAAATATCTAAAATACCTAATTATAAAAGAACAACATCTTCCTTTCTATTCCATATTCTGTTTAAAGTGACCTGCGTATTTGGGAAGAAGGTTTTTCAACTGAGTACGGACCATATTAGACACCTCAATCATGTTGTTAGACGATTGACTTTGTTGTTAATGAAGAGATTCTTCAAGTTGTTTCTTTAAATCATCTATTTGCTCTTGCAAAGACAATCTATACTCGTCTTGATTTATTATGATCTCATTTAATCTTTCAATCTCCCTCTCCTTCTCCTTCTCCTTGATATGAACACGTTTATTGGCTTCTTTAGCATTGGCTTTAAGTTCTGCTTTCTCTTCATAATTTTTGTTAATTCCTCCTATTCCAAGACCATTGGTGTATCCCCCTTTTCCTCTTCCCAATACATATCCAAAATGTGTCATGAGTGGTATTGGTGATGAAGAAATTTCATTTGTATATTTCAAGCCAATATCTTCAAGAATTCCCTAAATTAAAAACAAACTAGTTACTTTTGATCAAATAATTTATTAATAAATTATTAAATTATTAATATGCAAACAATTACCAAAGTTTGTTCACCATCAGAATTTGCCCAATCTCCTTTTGTTTTTTCCTTTCGGGTAGCCTTCCACAATTCTACTCTAGAGGGCCAAGATTTACTTTTGATCAAATAATTTATTAATAAATAACTTATGGACTAAAGCACAAACCAACCCCCAAATGATGTCATGTTTTAGAATAATGGTGCAATAATAGGTGGAGTGGGGTGTGGTTAGGGTTCAGACCACACCCCAAATTTCTACAAATCCTGCAAAACTTTTTTTCCCTTTTTTGAAAAGCAAAAAATTTGACAAGGAGATCTGGGTTTTGGGAAGTCAAATGTTCTAGAGTAGTAACTAAAAAGGATTGCCTCCATTCTGTTTCTCCATTTTAGCTTGAGTCTTGTAAAGTCTTGCCATCTGTAATCAAATTCACTGCAAACTAAGTGGGATCTTTCTACCACTTTCAGGTACCTTTGCTTGGTTTTTCTTTTTTAAAGATTAATTTGTAACTTGAATAGAGATGAAGGGACTAACCCAACTTTGGGTTCCATTAAATCATGTTTCAATGACCAACCCAACATTGATTCTCTATAATTTGAGTTTGCATATTATTTTACGTTGCTTGTTTATGCTTTTGACTCTGCAAATTCGTGATCATTGATCTAATTTTGATGTGATGTTCATTGATTGGAAGATTTCGAACTTGTTTATGTGTATTACTTGATTATTTTATATAGAAACTTGGAATAAACTGAACTAAATCAGTTTCATGAAGTTTAGGTGAAGTTTTGTTCTTGAAATCTTCATTTCTTCAAAAAAAAAAAAAAAAATACAAGTACCCTAACCCAAAAGCTCCAGGCAATGACATTGATGTGTATCTCCAACCATTGATAGATGAATTGAAGGACTTACGGGAAAATGGAGTGGAAACTTATGATGCAGCTTCGAAGTCTAACTTTAAGTTGAGAGTTGCTTTGATATGGACGATTGGCGATTATCTAGGTTTAGTAGTGTTGTCAGGACAAAGTACCAAAGATAAATATGCATGTCTCATTTGCAATGATGATACCTGTTCACTATGGCTCCCAAATAGACACAAAAATTGTTATATGGGTTATCGTCATTTTCTTCCTTCCAACCATCCTTGGCGTAATGATGCTAAGGCTTTTGATGGAAAGCAAGTGTAACACCTCATATACTTTAATGAATAGATTATAAATTAGAGTCCTTTATTTTAAAGTTTTAAAGATTAAATTGATTGAATTTAGAGTTTAGGGGTTTTAAGTAGAATTTAGTAAGAGTTGAAGGGTGTTTAACCCAATTATTCCAATTTTGTGCCAATTGGCACTATGTCAACCAAGCAAAACAATTTTGTTGGACTTAAAATGGAAGCTTCTTGAACCTTCCATTCCTTTCTTTTTCTAGCTAGGTGTTGTGTTAAAGCTGTGTAGGGATGCACTCTCCAGCTAAAATTCCTTGCAATTTTTTTTGTTTGGTGCTTTGATTTCCATAGGTAAGTATTAGTTTTAGTTACAAATTTGGGTTAGAGTTTTGGGTAGATTATAGATCTACTATAATATACTAAAAATTAGTTTAAGTTAGTAAAAATTTGACTCCAGATCCTTTGTTTAAGGGACTTTTGGGGTACTAAATTTGGTTTAGGAATATTTGGGTTTTAGGTGTATGCACAGTGTTGGGACATAATTTAGGAATGTGTTTTAAATTTCATAATTGGTTTTAGTATGAAGAGCTATGTTTTATAATTTCTATGTTGTTGTGGACTTTATGTGCTTGCTTCGTGTGATGATTTTGAAATGTGCTTTGAATTTGTTTAACATGTGTATGTGTTTGTAATTATGGAGTTAGTGGAACTAAGTTTAAAGCTTAGGGTGCACAGTGGACACTTTGGGGTAATTAGTCGACCTCTACACAGTAGGGTTAATACCATGATTAGCTCTGATATAAGTAGTGCTAGCACACATCAGTGGACTCTATAGTATTGTGTGATTTTTGTTTTATGCATTATGCTTGTGACATCATGTCTGCGACCATGGTTTTATGATATGGATTTGATTCAAATGTCATTGGATATTCCTTGACGTGTTTGATTGTCTGTGAACAACTTTGTGACATTAAATTGTTATTTAAATACCAAGATTTATAATATTATGTGGCTTGGTTTAATTGTCTATTATACTCTCTGTGTGTGTAGCTCTAAGGGTCTTAGGACCCAAGTTTGTAGCTTAAACTTAAGATTTACTAGGCTTTTAACTCATGATATTTTGCCCCCATTTCAGATCTATAGATTGGAGTAACAATCACCAGCTTGAGAGCTTGAGTATAGGTCTCGTGTGCTCCTTGTACTAGAAGCTGAGACCTTTGGGCTTTTGATACGAAGGTAGATCAATGTGTTACCAAAACAATAATTTTGCTTTTATTATTTTGGAAAGTTTTTGAAAAGCATTTGCTCTTTTTTTTTGTGTGTAAATTGCTTTTATATATATAATATTTAAATTAATCAAAATGGGCTTAGCCTAGTTTATTTTACAACTTTGAGTATTTTGATATTTTTCTTAAGATATTTTTCATTAAATTAATTTTCCTTTATCGGTAATTGATTTGCTTTCAATAAAGTTTTAAATTGATTTGAAAGCAAGTTTTTCTCATAAAGAAACATTTTATATTAAAAGAGTTTTTACTTTTACTGTTCTTTTTTACCTTGTGCAGTATAGTTCCTTACTTGATAAACTAGAAGGTTTATCAAAGAGGGGGATGTTATAGCAAGAACATCATGCTACACTTGAGTTGACAGGAGAAGATATTGTTGAACAATACAAGCTCTTTGATCAAGTATGTTCAATAGATTTTTATCCTCTTTTCTCTTCTTTTTTTTTTTTTTTGTGTTGCAACTAATTTATCTCCGTAATCCCAAATGCTGAAAAATTGTTTCCTCAAGGTGTTGACAATGTTGCCATTCTAGTCTCCTATCTTATTAAACTTCTTTAATTATTACTATTAATATTTTGTTTCATTATTTATTTATGTTAATGTCATAAATTGCTTATTTGATTAGGTAACATTTGGCAAGTCTAGAAAAAGAAAAAAGGGAGATGAAGCATTACCTATTGTTAGAGGAAGAAAAGTATATTTTTTGAATTACTATATTGGAAAACCCTTATGATATGACCTAAGTTGGATGTGATGCATATTGTTAGGAATGTATTTGCTAGTGTGTTTGGGACTCTAATGGATGTTAAAGGAAAGATGTAAGATATTATTGATACTCGTTTTGATTTAGAGTTAATGGGTATTCAACCTGAACTCGATGCAGAATGGGTAACTGATAACATGTTTCGTTATAAAACTGCATGCCACTCATTATCACCACAGGAAAAAAAGGCTTTATATAGTTTTATAAGTGCCATAAAGGTTCTTGATGGTTATTCTTCTAAATATTTCTTGGTATGTTAATAGGAATGGATGCAATTTAGTTGCAATGAAATGTCATGATTGTCATATTTCTTTGCAACGCTTCCTTCCATTAGTAATATGTGGTGTGCTAAAGAAGGAAATTTGTGAGCCATTAATAGAGTTGAATGCATTTTTTAGGAAGTTGCATGCTAAGAAGTTACGTGTTAAAGACATGGAAATGCTCAATGAGTCGATAGTCTTAACTCTTTGCAAGTTAGAGAAAGTTTTTCCCCCTTCATTTTTTGATGTAATGATTCATTTAACTATACATTTGGCTAGACAAGCTATAGTCGTCAGTCCAGTAACTTTTAAGTGTTCTTTGTTGAGAGATTTCTACATAGATTGAAATCATATGTTAGGAACAAAGCTAATCATGAAGGATAAATTGTTGAACTTTATATTGCACAAAAGCGTTAACATTTTGCTCATTATTTTTGCAAGATGTTGAGACAAAATTGAATCGTCATGGGAGAAATTATGAGGGGAATGACGAATAAGTTACTTATAAGTTTAACATATTGAAAGATGTTGGTTGATCATTACGAGGGAAATACGAAAGGTTAAGCTTGATAGACTGGCAGCAAGCTCGAAGTTATGTGCTTTGCAATTGTGAAGATATCTCTCATTTAATGGAGTAAGTATTTAAGTTTTAAAGTATTTTTTAATATTTATTACATTTGTTAATGGTGGGTAATTTGTTAATATTTTTATTTTTTCCCTTGAAAGGTTGCACAAAGGAGAATTTGAGGTCAAGAGCAAGAATAATGTGGGACATCAACATGATGTTGAATTTGGGCAATGGTTCAAAAGATATGTAAGTTTGATATTTATATTCTTTAATTAAAAGAGACATACTTCTGTATTGCATTTTTTTAGTCTTGTTCACTATTGCTCCTAAAATCATATTTTACTGCTAAATTCTCTTACATCTTGCATTGGTATTTAAATGATTGTTTCCAATAAAGCATTTTTCATTTAGTTTTAAACTGAAATGTTGATGATGTATATTCACCACCATTATCTAATCTTGGTATCTTAATTGTTTTCCTTGTTTCATTTTCCATCATGGCCTGAAACTCAACAATCTTTTAAACACATCTAACTTTTGTTTCAAAAAATAAATCCAACACATCCTATTGTAATTATCAATAAAAAGTAGAAAATATTTGCTCCCATTTAAAGAAATGGCCTACATAAGACTACAAACATCAGTATGAATCAACTGCAATATTTCTAAAGCTTTGGTTGCCTGTCTAGTAGGGAATGGTAATTGACTTTGCTTACCAAACTAACATACTTCACACACGATTATCTTAAGACACAAAGGGCATATCACTTGCCAAATTCTAACTGTACATCAATTTCATTGATTTTCAAAGGAGATGGCCTAGTTTCTTATGCCTTAAATCAGAATTATCCTCAAAACCAACACAAGATTTAAATTCAGTTTATTTTCACTCAACAGGAAAAATTCTTTCATTCATCTTGATAGCAAACTGTTGACTCAATGAACTCCAAGAGGGGGGTGAATTGGAGTTCCGAAAATTCTCCCCTTTTGCAACCACAAAACCAAAATTAAAGAGAGTAGAGAAGAAGAGCTTGCTCAATGATTTATAGAGGTTCGATCCAACCACTTGGAGCCTAGTCCTCTACCTTGGCTTCACTCACCAAGGATTTCCCCCACACTCTCCACTAACAACAACAAGCGTGGCTTAAAGGAGCCACTCAATCATTTTACAAGAATAAGGGTGTTTCTCTCAAATCTAACCCTTTTACAAGATAAACCCAAACAATCCTCTCTACAAATCACTCTTGAAGGAATAGTCACACCCTCAAGATTACTCAATAATAGAACAAGAAGAGGATCACAAATAAAGATCTCTCAAAGATCAAAATCTCAAGTTAAAGCACAAGTTGGTAGGTAAATATATTCAATTCAACACTCTTTAAACTTCTTCAAATCTGTTACCAACCATATTTATAGCCCCTTGCTCGACAATAGCCGTTTCTAGCCGTTGGGGGTCATTAAATGCTCTGCAGGACGCAAAGTTCGAGTTGCAGGATTGTCAAGAGAGCCGGTTCATCATTTTTGTAGCCGGCTTTGCGGGGTTCATGCATTCTGTTTTTTTCGTAGAGTCGGCTTAAAAGTTCTGCAGCCGGCTTTGCGGGTTTCCTGCACATTATATTTTCTTCCACAGCCAGCAGCAAAGCATAGAGCCTGCTTTGGTATTCCGACTTTAACAATATTAATTATTCTTCAAATAAGTCAACCGTTGTGCATTAAATGCACCCTTACAGCCGGTTGCAAAGTTAAAGCTGGCTCTGCGTCTTTTCTCCGCGCACGCCAAACAACGAACCTTTAAATCTTTAGCCGTAGAGCTGGCTGCAGCTTCTAGAGCCAGCTTTCTGCACTTCCATTTCACCAGAGCCGACTGCAGCTTTTAAGAGCCAGCTCTTTGCACATACTCAAGCCTTTCTAGTCCATTTTTAAGTGCAGTCCAAGTTTACTTGCAATCTTTTAGCAACTTAACTATACACTTAAATAAATCAATTAGTCACTCAAATGTGTTTTGTAATCATCAAAATCATAGGTACAACACAAACAACATAACACCAGTCTCATCATAAACATCACACAGTCTATCATGAAAATGTAGCTCATATTTGTTTTCAATTAGATGTGATACACTAATTAAACTAAAACTTATATCAAGAACATATAGAACATCACAAATTAATTTGATACCTGATGGAGTTCTAACAACAGCAACTCCTTTTCCTTTGACTTCCACCAAATCTCCCTTTTTGAGCCTTACTTTGGAGGTATAACTCTTGTCAATGCTCTTAAAAATACTGAATTTTGGTGTCATGTAATGAGTACAGCCTTATTCAATCAACCAGGAAATAGGATTGAGCCCAACAACATTACAATTCTCAACCCTTGTAGCCATAAACAACTTCTTCTCCTGCTATTCAAGATTCTCTGCAATGTTTGACTTTTGTGATGAATTTGCCTTGGACTTGCAGTTTCTAATAAAATGACCAAATTACTTGCAAGACCTACACCATATCCCTTGCCTTTACCTTTTTGGTCTTTGAGTGTTTGACTTAGAGTAGCAATAGTTTGAAGAATATTTGGTTTTCTAACAATAAGTGTAAGGAGGAGGAGGAAATGGTTGCCTTTTGCCTTTGTCCATATTTCCTTAAAATTTTTTTTGAAATTCCTTTGGTTCACCACTTGTTTTTTCAATAGTTGGCCCTTTTCCACCTTCTTGATCCTGAACCTTCTTTGTTTCTATAGCAACAAGAGCACCCTCTACATTTCCTTCACTCCTTAAAGCCTTTACTTAATAGCTTGTAAAGAGTTAATAAGTTTAGATAAGAAAATTGTAGCAAGATCTTTCGAATCCTCCAAGGATGAAATCTTGTGCTCAAACTTTTCTGGTAAACTAACTAGAACCTTTTCAACCACTCTTTTATCTGAAAGTTTCACCCAACAACCTAATTTTGTTTACAATCTCCATAACCCTATCTAAAAACTGCTTAACAGTCTCAGACTCACTCATCTGTAGCACATCAAACACTCTTTTCAAGTTCAATACCTCCATATGCTTAGACTTGGCACATCCATAAAATGCTAGCTTAATCAAGTCCTATGCTCAATCACATGCCATGATTCTGGTGAAAATTTCTCAATCATAGTTGAGTGCAAAGTGCTGAGAGCCTTGTACCTTTTTGTTTCTTCTTTAGTGTGCATTTTGATTTGTGTAATAATGGCATTTACTGGTAAAGGAGTCATTACTCATGGCTCCTAGATTTTGAAACCTCGAACTGAAATTCTTGTCATCCAAACTTTTGTTTTAGAGCAAAATAGATCTCACAATCATGAATACAAACTACCATGATGATAATGGAGATGAAGTGGATTCCATGCTCTGCATTCCATTTTCAAGATTGAAAAAATTTGGATTCATTACCACCAAATGCTCAAGCCTTTTTTTTTTTTTTTTTTTGTTCTCTCTTGTTGGCTCCTTGTTTGTTTCCACCCTAATCCATAAATCAAAGGCCTTGAAGTAAGCTTTCATTCTTATTGTCCAAGCTATATAATTTTGCCTTGAAAAAACTAGAATCTTCAAACTATTGATGTTGGAATCCATCTACAAAAATGGAGAAGAAAAGAGAGAAATCATTGTTTTTTTCTCACTCAAACTCATGGCCACTCAAGGATCAAAGGAGGCTCTAATCCCATGTAGAGTGGTTTTGCTCTAAAGAAAAATAACAAAGACGAAGATCAAAACAATTGAATTATTTCATTGAGACTTGAAATATGTACAAGTCTGGTATAATGGGAAAAAAAAAAAAAGTAGCAATCATGTGAACAAAATAGCTTTTCCCAAACTTTTGGTACATTTTCTAAAAGCATTGACCAAGAGCAACTAAGCATGAAGACAAACTAGAATTAAAATGCAACAAAAAAAAGGGAATAAATTGAACTAAATTTGTTTCAAAAAGTCTAATTCTTGAAATCTTCATTTCTTTAAAAATACCAGTAAAGGTATGTGCAAACTTGTTGTCACAGCTTCAACAAAGAATAGGTGTAGTGTAATTTGCTAGTAGAGGAGTTGGCTCCTTGTTAGGTTAGGCTTTTTGGCTTTTAAAAATACTAAACATAAATTCATGAATTATTATTGCTTTATGATTCTTTTTTAAATGTTTGTTGCTTTGTCTTTTTATTTAGGTGTTTCATCTAAAATATGAAGTAAGGAATATGATGAGAAACTTCAAATTTTAGGTTGTGGATCTGACCAAAGGGTAACTAAACACACAAGTTATCTTGTTAATGGTTGCAAATTTTGTTCAAAAGATCATGATACGAAATTGAAAATACAAAACAATGGAGTATTTGTCAAAGGAGATGAAGGCACTAGCCACATTGATTATTTTGGAATATTAACTGATATTATAAAGTTAAATTATCAAGGGCAGACAGTTGTTCTTTTTAAGTGTGATTAGTGGGATGTTTCTAGTAGGGATTGTAAGGAAGATAAATATGAGTTCAAGCTAGTAAATGTCACTCATAAACTGGAAAGCAATATTAATGAACCTTTTGTATTGGCTACTTAGGCTAAACAAGTATATCATGTACCAGATACAACAGACCCCAATTGGTAGGTTGTAATTAAGACAAAACCTCACGATTTGTATGATCTTCCCCCTAATGAAGATGCATTTGGGCCATGTCAAGAAGATGAGGACATTGGAGTGATACAACAAGAGAATTTGTTTAAAAGTGAGGAAGGAATTTTAAGTCGAAAAGAATTAGTAGAGGTTAATGTTGAACAAGGGCCAATAAATTCAGAACTGGTAATTGAGGATGAAGATAAGGAAGATGAGGTTGATTATGATGATGACTTTCTTTCTAGTGATGATGAACTGCTAGGTCTTGATAAAGATACAGACGATGATTTGTAATCATGTATTTTACTCTTTTTGGTCTAGTGTTGGTGTGTTCTGGTTTTTGATAATTAGTAGTTACAATGGAATGAGTTGTTTTATTATAATATTTAGATAATATTAGTGTTATTCTTATTGCATGGTGTCAACACCCCTTTTTAGTGTCGACAGTTAATCTGGGTTTGGTTTTCTAGTCTTCCATTGTAAACTAGTAAAGATGGTCCTTAATCTTTTACTTTATGAATACTTTGACCCTAATATTTTAATTTAGTCATTTAGTTCTTTGAATTATAACTTTTTTTGTCCTTAAGTTTGTAAAATGTTTTCAATTAAGTCTCTAAACTTAAGTTATTATGCAATCATATTTTTTCTCAATAAACTAATCTTGAATTTATTAGTTTTATACTCTATTTTTGCCAAAAAAAAGTCTCATTTTTTCAAATTTTAATTTATCACAAAATTATTAGCTTAAAATGAAAATTTTAAAAGAAATTTCCCTATTAAAACATAATGTAGGCGAAATTTATTATTAATATTTGAAATTTGTTATAATTATGATAAATTATAGTGACAAGTTTTTGTCATTGGAAGTTTATATTTTATTTGTAACTATTTTTAAAAAACAAAAAATAGTTTTAGTAACAATTTATTTCATCATCATTAAATACATGGGTATTTGTGACCATTATTTGAAATTTGTCAAGTTTATGATGAATTGTAGTGATGATTTTAATCATCACAAGTCAGTATTATCTTTGTGACAATTTTTTAGTGACGAAATATATTTTTAATGATGATTGTTTATGTCATTGTTGAACATTTGGTTATATGTGACTAATATTAGAAATCTGTCATAATTGTAATAATTTATATTGACGATTTTTATTGACAAAAGTCTATTTTATCTTTATGAATATTTTTCAGTGATGTAATATATTTTTTATGATGAATTTTTTTTCTTCATCATTAAATGTGTGTGTATCCATAACTAATCTTTTATATTTGTCACAATTATGATGAGTTATAGTGATGATTTCAAAATTTATTACAAATTTCTGTTACTAAAACCCTTTCTCTTGTAGTGAACATAATTAGTCTCAGAACAATTATAATATCTTTCATAAATTTCATAGTTCATTTACTTAGCTAAGATATAAACATGTTAAATTCATTCATTAGCAAAATTTTTCAAAAACAAATTACTGAATTTTTGTTTAATAAAAAGTAAATATTTAACTATACAATTATAACAATATAATGAAAATGAAACCTACTATATAATGAGGGTCCATGAAGCAAAATATTAACCAACAAAAAAAACTATTGAATTCTTAATTTATGCATATTTTCACTAAAAAAATTTATTTATATATACTATTAAATTATGAAAATTGCATTCAAAATTAACATAATACAACTTAAAACATATGCGATAACAAAATAAGACCAGTTATTATATTGTTAGAATTTCACCATTGGTCATTGAAATTTCATAAGAAAACTGCTGAAAAATTCTTGACAAATATCCATAAAATTTACCAAAAACAACAAATCAAACAATATTAATATAGAATGAACTAATCACAATGTTTGATAGTCCAAACTATAACAAAAAAATACAAAATATGCATAACCCATTTGGATTCAAGACAAAAAAAAAAATCAAAATTAGTAATTTCGCTCAAACCTCACTTACCACTGCTCTATCTACTAATTGTGAGAAAAAAAATGTTGAATTTGTCACTGCTTGGCGCATTGGAAAAGATGAAGGAAAGGGAAATGTAGCCGAAAAGGAAAATGAAAATGATGGTGGAATGGGGTTCGCCGCGGAAGGGGGCCACAGCCCTTCTACTTACTGATGAGCTTCATGTTGGTAAGGAAAAAAACTGATCATCTTACAAATTTCAGCTTGACTATCGACGTGATAATGATTGGAGTATATTTACCAACGTGTAACAAGTCTCTAATTAATTCATTATTCAAGATTTGACTCCACTAATAGTCTACAGGTTAACCAGAACAAATTCCTTTTTTTTTTTTTTAACAAATTCACATGGGTCAAAATCAAACACTTGTTATGGAAAAAAAAAAAAGCACTTATACGTGATTGATACCATTAAGTTGAAGGTCCAAGTACGGTCAACAAGAACAAATTTCAAGCTAAGACCACGTCAGTATTTTAATATTTTACCAACAAAATTAGAGGATGAATATTAAATAATATAAATTAATATTATTTTTACTATTTTATCATGTCCAGACATATTATATGTTAGTAATTTACTCTTTTACCCACAAAACGTCTCACGTCGTTTTCTAGCAGTGCGAAGCCCTTCCTTCCCCTTATCTCACGCTTGCCGTCCAAACTCAAAAGGACATCCGTCCATGACAAAATCAAGCAAATCAATTCTCCCATGAGGGCACACCAAAGACCTCCAAAAAAGAAACCTAGAAGCGAATTGAGTGCGAAAAGAGCATTTTTTTTAAAAAAAAATGTTTTCTTAAAATCTCATAATGTTTTCCCCTATATATAATGCTTAAAACAGCTCTTATTTATTTATTTCTTTTAGGTTTCAGTATGATAGTGCTATAATGTGCTATGTTGCATTGTAAATGTAATGGTAGATTTTTTTTTGTTTTCTATAGTGTTATTTAGAAACATATAAAATATTAGTTAAAATTAATAAAAATACATAAAAATTAATTAAAATTAATAAATTTACATTTCTAAACAAAGTGCTATGTAAAAAAAATTTATCAAAACATTATCAAACTAAGTCTTAATTTGTGATTTAATAATTGTTTTGTTATTATGAATTATTCATTAGTTAATATGTGGTATATTTCTTTTTAATGAATGAAATTAACTAATAAATGGTATACCAGCTAAAATAAATTGACATTTTTTTTTTCCAGTTTGGACCGTGTTTCTTGATTTACTAGCTCATTTTTTATGTATTTCAAAAATAATTTTCCTCAAATAATCTTGATGATCACAAGGATATACCATTTTTGTCAATTGAAGAATGCGTTGCTTTAAGACTTAAACATGAGAATATGTTTGGCTTGAGGATAATGGAGGGTTTATTTCAAAATAGATTCGACATTGAAGTGTTTGTTGGGCTAAAAGGGGAATCATGTTCCCCAAAGGAGAATGCAATCTAAGTTCTTTTTTAGACTCTAGCAATTAAAACTCATGGGTTGGTGTTAGTATTTTATTTGGAGTCAAACTTTCATCTTCTTTTTCTTTGAGAAAGTTGAAGGCTTGAGGGTTGATTTAGAATGGGGATTTGACTAGGTTAATTGAGAAAAGTGTGGCCGATTTTTAGGAGGCTCCAATTAATAGAATCCTTGTGGCTTCTAGTTGCAAATTTTTATTTCTAGCTAACCGATAGTTAGCAAGATGGAGGTAGTTTCGAGGTTGTTGAGATTTGCTTTGACCTTTGGTTATGGCAAGGATCAAGGTCAGATTTTTTATGAATGGGTTCAGTTATGGAGGCCTTTAAATACAGGTTTTCTACACACTTTTCAGTTCCAACAAGCTTGGCCTTCACACACAAGGCAAGTTAATTTTTAAAGCACTTTGTTCTTCACAAGCATTTTTTAGTTTAGCCTAACCTAACAATCTCTTAGATTAACGCTATTTTTAGTAAACTCTCTTTGAATTCTTAGTTCAGTAGAAATAAATCAACGTTCCCCAACAGATTCTTATTCATAGTTGATTTAGTTTTTTATAAGATTAGTTTTCAAGACTTTTTTTTTTTTTTGTTTACTTCTACTTGATTTTCCAATTGTTAAACATTTAATTTAAATTCAAATATTTCTACAATTCCAATTAAATTCAAAGTC
>BPVZ01000039.1:1266894-1297385 GCA_020521535.1 Rubroshorea leprosula
ATAATTAAATCAAATCGAGCTAAGATTTGAGTTCGAATGGAACTCAACTCGACTTGATTTTTTTATTTCAAATTTGATCTTGAGTCAAGTCAAATCAATGTTTTCAAAACTGGACCGGTTATTGAACCGTTTTCAGGTCCGGTTCCTGGTTTGATCGGTTCAACCGGTTGAACCGGTGAACCGGCCGATCCAAACAATAAAGAAGGTTTGATGAGAGGAGCAAACTATAGGCATTGATTTTTTTATTTGGTGTTGATAATTTTGTAATTTTGTTAAAGTTAAAGGTTAAAATGGGTATAAGAAAGGAATGGGAAGGGTGAAATTGGAAAAAATTGAAAGAAGATTGCATGAGAAATTGAACCGGTAGTTTTTCTGGTTTCACCGGTTTTACCGGTTTTTATCGGTTTATCGGTTTTTAACCGGTTTTATCGGTTTTTGATCGGTTTTGACCAATTTTGACCTAAAACGATTTTCTTATATGAACCGAACCATTTTCATGACCGGGTACCGGTCCAACCGGTTCAACCGGCCGGTCCGGTCCGATTTTAAAAACCTTGAGTCAAATATAATTTAAGTTTGGGTCAATCAAATATAATTTAAGTTTGGGTCAAATATCTCACCAATAATTTAATGGTGCATTTAGAATTGTTGTAAAGTGATGTAGTTATTGGTTGTGGCTGTAATAGTGACTATAGCTGTGACGGTGACTATGGTCATGTTAAACTGTATTGTACTGTAATTATAACTAAATGTTATTTTGGTATTTAGTTATTTATTTTTTAAAGATAGTATGAAAAAATATGATAGATTTTATTTATTATTAATTAAAATTTAAAAAATATTGTAAAATATATAATTATTAAAATATATAATATTTATAGTTTTTTAATAATTTAGGATTTTTAAATTTGATTTTATTATTAAAATATTATAAATTATGATGTAATTAAATTATAAAAAATTAAGTTTTAATAGATAATTTTATAATTATATTAAATATTACATGTTCTTTATAAAAGCTACCGTCAAAAAATTTCAAAATAAAGTTTCTAGTTTTATATATAAAATTATTGTAAATTTATTGTGACTTTCTGTGATTTTCTGTGACTTTTAGGAAAAACAATTTAAAAAAAATTATCAAACATACATATATTTAAAAACACTATACAACTAGAAAAAAACCCCTCGACCGTAATTTTAAAAGCACCCTGATTCATTTACAGTCCTCCAAACTTTATACCCTTTTTGGATAGCTCATAAAACTTGGCCCCATTGACTAGTAAAAAAGAGTCTATATCTTTAATTAGTAAAAATTTCCTTTTTTTTTTTTTTGAGCTGAAGCTAAATAATTAGTAAAAATCCCTTATTAGATACTCTTGCCCAGGATGAAATCCTTGACTTTCCTCTGGCCGGTTCTGGGCGTTTGCCGCGGCATTGCCATTTTTATTTTCCAAACAAGAATGATGTTTTATAGCTAAGACTCTACAAAAATTTAAAAAAAAGTATAATTTGAACTAAAAAAACATTAAGGTACTCTTAATGATTTTTATTTGATATAAATAAAAATTAAATTAGTATTTATCTGTATTATTTTTTAAAAATTATAAAAAATTATTTTAAAATTATATTATTTTAATAAAATATTATAAAAAATAAAAAATTTAATTCATATTTTAAATAAAGTATTTTAATTTTTTAATAAAAATTTATTAAAATAATATATTTTTAAAGTGATTTATTTTTAATTTTTAAAAAGTAAAAAATTAAACACTATTTTTAATAAAAATATTTAAATACTTTTATATTTGAATAGTTTGAATTAAGCCAAAGCCCCCAACCCGCACATATCCACAACGGTAAGATGCATTTCTGTCTCTACATATCCATCCCAGACCTGGACCAGGGACTCCCAAGTGACGCATATACCGCCGGACACGTGGCAGTTTAGAATAACAGTAACACTTTTTTTTTTTTAACACAAGGTGGGAGTCTAACCGCCACCATTATTGGGATGAGTGGTCTTAACAACGCATAAATAGCCACTTTGGCCGCGAGTATTTCTCGGGATAACAGTAGCATTTTCTGTAACCAAAAATGTCTAAAATTCTGACAAACGCCTTTTATATTCAAGTAAAATGACATCATTGTCCTCGTAACTAACAACCCATAAGAAATCATGTTAGAAATCTGTAAGGTTAAACAGGTAATTACACTGAATTTTCATTCTATGTAAAAATTTCAACTGACCCAGGAAAATGGGAAACTTGAAGAAATCCCCACTAAAATTGGAGCTTTTTCAGTTGAAATTGTCGACGTGCTACGATCCTATTGGTCCTACCTGCCTGAGATTTCAACCCTCCCAGTTCTTGGGCATCCTCTTTGTTCCCTGTCTCCCTCCCTCTCCATCCGGTCGGTCTATTTTCCGGGAATATCCAACTTCCCGACAAGATTCCCGACCGCGATTGTTCCACCTTTCTCATAATAATCTTAAATTGCGTAACAGTTACACGAGTCGGAGATTCTTCCACGTTCTCCGATTCATTATCTTCGCCTTTCATCGATCCTTAATCTGTTATGCAACTATAACTTTACCAGGATCTAGAAGTTCGGTTGAATTCTCCCCCTTCGATCAAAGAATTTTCGCTTCTTTGTTGCAGAAGTTTCTAATTTTTTGGTAACTTATTTATCTATTCGTTTCTTTCGTTTTAAATATTGTAAGTTCTGTGCGGTTTCATTCGTGCTAATACAGGGTTAACTGGAAGGTGAAAATGGCTAGTCTGGCTGGTTCTTCAAGGAAGAGTCTGTCTTTGTCAAATTCATCGACGTTAAAGAAGAAAACCTCTTCTGAGAGTGGAGGCCCAGATTCAGCGCGGAAATCCTTAACCGCCTCTCGTCCCATGTAAGTTTGTGCTTTTTCTTAGTTTCGTTGTGTTTTTAAAATCAAAGAAAATTTTTGTTGTTTCCAGTTTCTTGTTTCCCCTGATTTTGGTGCGAATTGCAAATTCTGGTGCTTTGATTTGTTTTGAAGAATTGTCGTCCTAAAAAGAAAATAAAAAGAATGTTAAAAGGAACATTTTGTCGTTCTGTATCAGTTTCTGCTTTATTATCCTTTATAGCATTAAGGGCTTAAATAAGGGATATTGTTTTCTTATGAAATAGGAAAATTGAGTGGATTGACAAAGATATGTATCTTTCTTGTATTGGTTGCCAGTTCTTTCCTGCAGAAAATAATCTATATAATGCTTTTCGTAAGTCAACTTTGTTTACAACTTCAAGTTAGCAGTATGAGATGAATGATTGTTACAATGATCCTAAATAACCTTAGGGTGCTTGTAAATGAATGCTTAAGTTTGCTATCATTAGCTCAAAAGAGGAAGTATTGGCTTTTAATGTTTTCTTCATGTCGTGGTTTCAGTGGTTGTTGTGGCTTGTGGGCTTCTTCTTGTTTCTCACATATAGATAATTCAACGATTAGTCCAGTAGTAGAAACCATGTAATGGTAGGAGTTAAAAATATTGGAGTTGTTTCATGAATGGTTTTTCCTTTTAGGCTGTCAGTTGTATACTGCTTCAAACATGAACTTTCTTTCATTCAGTTTTAACCATGCACTAGATGATAAAAAAGTGTTTTGTCACATATTTCTAAGACTTTAGGAAATGCACAATTATACTTTTTGAGGCAATGCATGGTCAGAATAGAAAAGAAGTTTAGAATAACTTCAGTCTTGCAGTACAAAGCTGTCATATGCTTCTTCCAAAACCGTTTTGTATATTAAAAATAATAGATATAAGATTTTCATCCATCTGGAATGTTGAACAGGGGACTGACTGGAGAGCGTACTGTGAAAAGATTGAGGCTGTCCAAGGCCTTGACAGTACCTGAACATACAAGTATTTATGAGGCTTGCCGAAGGATGGCTGCTCGTAGAGTTGATGCATTATTGCTTACTGACTCTAACGCATTGCTTTGTGGGATCCTTACAGACAAGGTATGGGAAATTTGCCATTGATTTTTTTATAAGATTCAATCTTTTCTTTGATGCCTGACTGGTTGGGAGCTGGTTTTCTATTTCTCACTGCTTATTCCATTAGATCATGCTCTATTTAGAGCTTTGATAATTTTATAATTGCATGCCATGCATTCCAGGTACTGGACTATATATGCTATAATGTTCTTTACATATTAATTACCTTGACTTTTTCAGGACATAGCAACAAGAGTCATTGCTCACGAGATTAATCTGGAGGAAACACCTGTTTCCAAAGTTATGACCAGGAACCCTGTATTTGTTCTTTCAGATACTCGTGCAGTGGAAGCCCTCCAGAAGATGGTGCAAGGTCAGTGTTAATTTGTCAAGGAAATCCCCCTTAGTATGTGATATATGTTTTGTAGCTTTCCATGAAAATGTTCATGGTATCATTCTGAACAGGAAAATTTAGACATTTGCCTGTTGTGGAGAATGGGGAGGTTATTGCTTTACTTGATATAGCAAAGTGTTTGTACGATGCCATTGCTCGAATGGAAAGAGCAGCTGAAAAGGGAAAGGCTATTGCTGCAGCTGTTGAAGGTGTTGAAAAAAATTGGGGAACATCTATCTCTGGTTGGTAGATATTAAAATTCAGTTGAATTCTCAATACCTTTTTGCAGTTGTTTTGTGTACTTCTTTCTTATTTATGCCATCTATTTTGCTTTTATTTAGTTCCCTTTGGAATAATATCCTCTTTTTTTCTGCTATCTTTTTGGGTTGATATGCAGGTCAAAATACATTCATAGAGACTCTTCGGGAGCGAATGTTTAGGCCCTCACTGTCAACAATTATTGCAGACAATTCAAAGTAGGTAATACTTTCTTTTTACATCTGTTTGATCCTATATGAGACTACTGTTCCCAACATTTTACTTGCACTATTTAGTCCAAGTTCTTTTGTCTAATATTGTTGCTACTTTTAGGGTTGTAACAGTGTCACCAACTGAGACAGTTTTAGCAGCAACAAAGAAGATGCTTGAAATACGAGGAAGCTGTGCAGTTGTAACAGTTGAAAATAAACCACGGGGAATTCTAACGTGAGTTAGTTGTGCCACTATTGAGTGAGGGAGGGGTCTGCAAAAGTCTGTTTTATGATATAATAATAATAATAATAATAGAGTTAGGATACACTCACACACAACTCTCACGCACGTCACATACACAAAATCTAAAATCTTGACCATTCATCTCTCCACTATGAATGGTTGAGATTTGTAATAGAGTTAGGATACATTTACGGACAACTCTCATGCATGTCACTTACACAAAATCTAAAATCTTGACCATTCATCTCTTCACTATGAATGGTTGAGATTTGTCACAACTTTTTAGATAAAAAAGACAATTATCTCTAAAAAATAGGATAAAAAGTGGATAAATCTCTGTCATTCATAGTAGAGAAAAAAATGGTCAAGATATTGTGTAAGGATGTGTGTAAGAGTTTTGTGTAAGTGATCCTAACTCATAATAATAATATCTGGTGTAAATTTTAATTTTTGGCTTTGAATTTCTGACAGATCAATGGATATCTTGATGCGGGTAATAGCACAAAATCTTCCTCCTGAATCTACTCTTGTGGAGAAGGTATTCTTTTGTTTCAGATTTGTGTTCTTTTCCCAATCACTAGAGCTTTGGACTCATAACATTGACTTTTGTACATGGAAGAAATTTTATTTAGTTCTTATGCAAATGAATGAACACTCGTCATTTCCCCCTCCGGTATATAGAAGAAAATAGGCTTGATGTATGTGTAATTGATTTGGTGCGGTGCACAGGTTATGACTCATAACCCAAAATGTGCCCCAATTGACACTCCAATCGTTGATTCTCTGCATGTCATGCATGATGGAAAGTTTTTGCACTTACCTGTTGTAGATAGAGGTAATATGACTTATTATTGTATAAGAGTAAAGATTCATTTGGGCTCTTCTAGTTCTTCATGACAAGAATCCATGATTTGGTACAGATGGAGATATTGTAGCTGTTGTTGATGTTATCCATATCACTCATGCTGCTGTTGCCACAGTAAGTCAATTCTGCTCCATTGTGGACTAAACGATTCACTATAGTGTTGTTGAAGTATTTTTACAGTAGAACAGGCCCAACATCTGCAAAAAACTATTTGTTCAGTATTTGGCTCCTTATTATGCTAATTTAACAGATTTGGTTTACAATTTAAATTATTATTGAATAAAAAGGTTCTCATTTTGTAGTCAGTATTTTTCTTAATTTGTAAAAAATTGGAAAAAGGTTTTTCCAATTCCTACCATCATGAAATTAACAACCCTGCTAATGTTTCAAGAGTTCTTTTTCCCCTTGCTATGACTGGATCGCCCATGCAATTGAGATATTTATTTTTTGTCTCCCCATTATCCACCTCCTCTTCTTTCTTCCTGCTTTATAAAGGTGGCTTGAGATTGCTTTTCCTGTTCATTTTCCTATTGCTTCTGGTGCTTTGGAATTTAGAATTTAAAAGTTGCTTGCTTTGTCAGTTTAGTGATGTTTAACAGAAATTATGTATTTTGAATAATTGAAATCATGTCCATTTGGCCTAGGAAAAGCTTTTGCAGTACTTTTTGAGTAGAGATTTTCAAGAATAGCTGCTTATGGGAAATTTTGTAGAATGGTCATGAATAGTTTTGGACGCTGGTAAAATATCATTATACTCAACAGAAGTCTACCTGCATATGCTTTTTGTTTAAAGTTGCCACTCTGCCCCCTAGATATCTTTGAATATATTGTGCTTTAATTTTGTTTCTTTTTTTTTTTTTTTCCAATGGAGAATAGTTATATCAAGTTGATGCAGCATCCAGATCTTAACGAAGTAAATGATCTACTTATCATTTAGGATAGTAAATTTTTTTCCCTCTTCTTTTTCCTTTATCCTTCCAGTTCCATGTCACTACCATCTGAATGCATTATTCTAAATTGTGACATCATTCTTTTATTCATCTCAATTACCTAAAGTTTACATTCTCATGATGGTCAATCAGTCATCAGCTAATTAATATGCTGGTTGGTAAAATAAGGTAGCTAATCTGCAAAGAATAATATGGGAACTTTCCTTTCATTGGAGCTTTATGATGATTATTATCTCATGGTCTCGTCAGTTTCTTCAATCACTAGGTTGGGACTATTGCTGGCATAAGTAATGAGGCTGCAAACACAATGATGCAGAAGTTTTGGGATTCTGCCATGGCCTTACCTCCTAATGATGATGATGATGATGAGACACAAAGGTTTAATTATCTGATGCGACTGTAATAAGATGGTTGTGATTTCTGTGACCAATATTTAGTGACATATTTTCATTTCAGTGAAAATTCCTTGAAGTTGGCTTCAGAGGGACCAGAGACAGGCCAATCTCATCCCTTATCTTCATCCAGTTTGCCAAATATATTTGCTTTCAAAGTCCAAGATAGAAGGGGGAGAATGCATAGATTTATTAGTGGTATGCAACTGGTTTCTTCTATGCTAGGCACCAGATCAATGTCTATCTTGCTTTTTGCATGCAGCCCCTCTGAAGCTGTTGGATGTGATTGGCATGCCCAAATTTAATCATAGACAAGTTTACTTCGATGACAAGCTCAGTCTATGATATCTAAGTGACTTGCTAGAACAACTGACTCTTCATTTTGTCTAAGTTCTGACAATCATGTTTCTGCGTCTTGACATGCAAATGAGTCCAATTTTAGCTTAATGTTTTTTTATTTTTTTTGGCTTGTTGATTCTGGATGCAGAGACCCGGAGTTTGACAGATTTAATTACTTCAATCCTTCAAAGGATAGGGGATGACATCGACCGGAATAACCTGCCTCAGATTCTGGTATATTTAGAGGGAATATAATCTTTGAAGATCAGTTCTTTGGTCTTAGTTATGCTTTACTCTACTCTATGCTAATCAGTGGGCCATATTCTGTAGTATGAAGATGAGGATCATGATAAAGTTGTACTGGCATCGGATGGTGATCTTGTAGCAGCTGTGCAGCATGCAAGATTAATTGGTTGGAAGGTATGCATTGACCCTAGCTAGTTCTTAAATGCTTCTGTCCCTTTCATTATTTGCAAAAAAAAAAGATACATCCATAAATTTTTCTGTTGTTTGAATTAAGGAGTTCTAGGGTATACAAGAGATCTAGCATTGGATATTTGAAAAGTTTTTCCTTATATATTGCAAGCACAATGACGAGTTACTAATAGCTTTAACATTGGGACAAACAATGTTTCTATTAGTGATTTGGCATCTCAATTAAGTTTGAAATCTAAGAAATGCTTTTTGCAGGGTTTGAGATTGCATTTAGATTATTCAGGAATACGTGGTCGCAAGAGAAGTACTGGTTCAGGAAGTTTGGAATATGCTCAATCAGATGCGTGGTCTTCTGCATACAGTGCTGTTGCTGCAGGAGCTGCAGTAGTTGCTGGGATAGGTCTATTAGCATACATGAAGAGAGCTGGGAATTAAAACTATTGAAACATTTATCCTTTCGTGGTTGATATGTTGGGCATAATATCTCCGATACCGAGAGGCCGACTTGGAAATGGCTACGGCACTTCCTGTGCTTGATTATCAATTTTTATTTGACAGTATACACAAAGTCAAGTTTTTGTGTACTTCATATTGCATGGTTTGCTATGCAGTGTATAACAGTGAATACTGTCCATTTTCTCACCAAAGCATTTGCACAGCTTGTGTGTGTATAAAATAAACACCACGATCGAATGGATATAATTTGTTTTAGGCTTTTCAAGTTTTGATATTGGAAACCATACAAGAACGACAGTACTGTAGAAAACAAACAAGTAAAGCAACAAAATATGCTTTTTAGGAGGTAGAGATAAAGAAACAACAAAATACATGGTACGCAAGGTTCAGAAGTCAGAACTGGTTGATGTTATTATCACACTAGGGGACATTTGGTTTCTTGTTGAAATGGAGGGAGGGGAGTAGAGGCACATGGAAGGATAGCTTAAAATGATTAAAGGAAATTAAAATTCTTCCCCTCTCTATTTTTGTTTTTGTGATAACCAATGAAGGGATTTGTTTCCACAAAAATCTTCTAGTGCCCTTGCATGTGCGAAATCTGGGTGCGGGTGTATTACTTACTTTGCTGAAAGTAAGAAAGGAAGATTTTCCCAATGACCCTTTCCTTCCTCACGGTTGACTTCCTTGCAGATGGTGAGAAGAGCGTTCGTTTAAAATGAAAATTTGCGCTTATAAGCGATTTGCAAGAAGGAGGGATACCTTCTTATAGAATGGGTTACGAAATATGCCTTGTACAACTCCAAGGATTTAAACACTATTGTGAATTAAAGTTAACAAATCCTAATTAAACTAAATAGCATGCAATTTAAAATAAATTTATGAGAACAAGATGTATCCAAATTAAATTAAACATGTTCATTGTTAAATTAAAATGTTATCTACTAACAAATCTAGAAGTTAATCTACTATAGAATTGGAAATTTTTACCCTAATTAACAATAAAACAAACATGAATAGGAATTAAACTAACATGCTTGAAGTTAAGAAAAAACGTGAACACCATATAAGTAATCATTGAAGAAATGCTACTTACTATAAATATTAAATTAATTACAAACAGAAAAGGAACAATACCTTGAAAAAATTTAAAAGATTGAAGTTCATTATATGTAACGAAATTGCTGAAACTAATACATGAACTAATTTGTCTACTGGACTGATGAAAAACAACTTAAACCTACTGGGATTTGTGCTAAAATTTGAAATCTATAAGCAATTGCAGAGAAGATGAAAGTCTGAAAATTTGCAAGTGTTTGAGTAGGGTTGGTCGTCCGTTCTCCCTTCCAAAATTTCCCTTTCGTTCTCGTTTTTCTAGCTATAACTCCTCACTTTCTGCAGTTCCAAAATTTATGGGCAGTTTTTTGATGTAATGGGACACCTCAACAATTGATAAGGTCAGATTGCCTTCCAGATTTCACCACCTGTTCTCTTGATCTAATAACCCATACTCATAACTAAAACCTTCTCCTAAATTCCAGTTAAAATAGATCTAATTTAACTTAAAAAGGAAATTAAAAGATAAATTCTTATCTTTTTACCTCCTTCCTTCCAAAGTGGCAGTTGATTTGTCAAGGGGCCTAGAATTACATATCTGACATGGAAAAATCTCCTCCATCCATCTAAAAATCTTTGACACATAGCATGATTTTAAAATTTTGCAATTTTTGGTGTAAACAATGGCCCCCAACACTTGGTTTTATGGAAATAAATCCAAGTGTTTTTAATTTAAATAAATTGCATGCCCAACTCCAACTCTCCATACCACATGTCAGATTTTAGCGACTAAAATGTACATGTTAAATAATTTCAACATCTGAAAGAGGAGATGTCAAACCTTGATGCCAAGCTTGCAAAACTAAGGGAAATAGAATCCAAAGGAAGAACTAACAAAGTAGAACTTAGCAGTGCAGCACAACAAACTCCACACAAATTTAAAAATAGACCTACAAGCATTTTCCAACATCTAAGCACAACTTCCTTCTTGCATAGCCTCTTTGTCCATGCTTGTGGCAACTTGTTGTATGCCATGTTCTA
This sequence comes from Rubroshorea leprosula, assembly GCA_020521535.1. NCBI lineage: Eukaryota > Viridiplantae > Streptophyta > Magnoliopsida > Malvales > Dipterocarpaceae > Rubroshorea > Rubroshorea leprosula. The sequence goes on from BPVZ01000039.1 coordinate 1,277,498, forward strand.
TTTTGCAACAAATTGAAATCTGTCACTGCCAAAATCTGGTTGTTATGGTTGCTCACGGCTAGATTTGGCCTGCTTACATATTCAGCTTAGCACTTTTATTGAATTATTAAAATGCTAAACAAGAGAAGGAAAATACTACACAATTCCTACCCCAAAATTTGACTTAGGTAGAATTCATGGTATCCAGACCTCTAGCTTCCCATATCATAGGATAGTAAGGCTTAAGGTAGATCCAATTTATTTTTTGAGGATGTAACTCTCCATTTAGTGATTCAAGCCAATATGCTCCCCCTCTAAGCACTTCATGGATATGAAATGGTCCTTCCCAATTGGGAGACCATTTCTTGAATTTGGGATCTTTCTTTCCAGGTGGCAAAATTGCTTTTCAGACCAGATCTCCTTCTACCAAACTTCTAGATTTCACCCGCTTGCTATATGCTCAGGCCACTTTTAGCTTTTGCGTTTGCAACCTATCTAAGGCCATCAATCACATGCCTTCAAGGTCCTCTAATTCCAACATCATTTCATCATTATATTCTCTAGAAGTAAGACCATGTTGAATCGCTATACGCAATGATCTAGTAGATAACTCCATAAGCAGAATAGCATCGTGCCCATAAGTTAAAGAGAATGAAGTTACCTTGGTAGAACTCCTTTGTGAAGTTCTGTAAGTCTAGATTATGTTAGATAACAACTCATGCCAACGCCTTAGATTATCATCAACCATCTTTTCAAGCAAATTTATCACAATTTGTTGGAAGCTTTAACTTGACCGTTGGCTTGAGCCTAATGAGGGGTTAAAGTGAGTAAACGAAAGCCCATTTCTCTTGCAAACGCCTCAACTTGTGAACCAACAAAAACTGTCCCTTGATCTGATGTTATCGTTTCTGGTAGACCGAATCTATGAATGATATCTTCCTTGAGAAATTTAATAATATCGATTTGATCTACCTTCTTCATTAGCTTTGCTTCCACCCATTTGGTGAAATAATCTATAGCAACAATAATGAAAGAATGCCTTTTAGTTGAAGGAGGATAAACTTTGCCAATCAAATCTATGGCCCATCCTTGAAATGGCCACCGTTTGACAATTGGATGGAGTTCTAATGCTGGAACTTTCTGCAGTGGTAGGTGAATCTAGTAGGCTTTGCAACCTTTAGCATAACTAATGTAGTCATTCAAGATTGATGCCTAGAAAAATCTATGTTTGTGAATCAACCAGTGCATCTTAATTCAAGCTTGGTATGCACCACAGATTCTGTCATGCACATTTGACATAATCTAGTAGTACTCATCTCGACCTAAACAGCGCAAAAGTAATTCATCATGTCTTATTCTGTAAAGAACACCTTCCAACAGAACATAATTCAAGGCTTGCATTTTCATCCTTCTTAAGACCTTAAAATTTAGATTTTTAAGGTATTCCATGGTCGAATAACACTAATCTGTCTGGGTCATATCCATGGAACAAGTAGAAATCACCATACCACGCTTGTGAATAAATGGCAGAATTTATTTTTCCACAACAACAATGCTGCTCTCATGCCTTTTGGGATTTTTAAGCCCAAGGCAATTTGTGCCATCTCATTTGCTTTTGTGTTTAGACCTCGTGTAACATGCCTCAAGATTACATCATCTAACTCCTCCAAAAGTTGCACTGCCAGAGCAAAGTAAGTTGCTAAAGACAGACTAGTGCATTTGTATTCACCTTCCAATTGATTTAAAATCAATTGTGAATCACTAATTATTTCTATCACAGGTACCTTGAGTTCCACCAACACTTCTAGTCCAATAGTCAACGCCTCATATTCAGCTTGGTTGTTGGTGCAGTTGAAATCTAACTGGAACGACATTTGGATTTTCAGACCAACTGGAGAAATAATAACAATTCTTACTCCATACATGGAATCTGTACTAGATCCATCAAAAATAAGCTTCCAAGGACCAAAATTTATGGAAAATAAATTGACACATTTTTCCTCATCCACTTCTACTTCAAAGCACGGATGATCTATAAGTAAATCTGCTAAGGCTTGCCCTTTGACAGCTTTTTGAGTCATGTACTTCAAGTTGAATTCTAACAAAGTCAAAACCCATTTTCCAATTTTGCCCCTCAACAATGGTCAAGACAACATGTATTTTATCACATCTATGTTTGAAATAACATAAATCTCATAATAAAGCAAATAATGCCTCAATTTTATTGCAACAAAAAATAAAGCAAGACATAATATTTTGACTGAAGAATATTTCACCTTAGTCTGTGATAGACTTCGACTCAGATAATAAACAGCTTGCTCTTGCTTTTTATTATTTTCTAAGCCAGTAGACAACCTACAGATTCATCTGCGGTAGCTATGTACAAAATCAAAGGTTTGCCTCTTAAAGGAGGCAGAAAGATTGGTGGCTTTAATAAATAATGCTTTATTTCCTCAAAGGCAGTTTGGTGGTGCTTTTCCCATTTAAAATATGCTTCATATTTAAGCTTTAGCAGTGACAAAAAACCTCTTGTCTTTCTTGCCAGATTTGAAATAAAACGTCTCAAGAAATTTAATTGCCCAAGGAATCTTTGTAATTCTTTCTTACTTCTTGGCGGCTATGCTTCAATAACAATTCTTGCCTTGTTTTGATCCACTTCCAGACCTCGTTCATGCTCCAAATATCCTAGAAAATTTCCAACAAAAACACCAAATGCACATTTTAAAGGATTCATCTTCAGACCATGCTTCCTCATTCTTTCAAAGGCCAACTTTAAATGCATCAGATGTTCTTCATCTTCATTGGACTTCACCACCACATCATCACTATAAATCTCCATGAAACAACCAATCATGTCATGAAAGATGGCGTTCATGGCTCTTTGGTAAGTTGCACTCGCATTTTTTAAACCAAATGGCATTACCACCCATTCATAAGTACCAATAGCTCCTGGGCAACAAAAAGCGGTCTTTGGAATGTCCTCCTTTACTATAAAAATCTGGTTGTACCCACAATGGCCATCCATGAATGACAAAACTCGATGGCGTGCTGCACCATCCACCAGCAAATCTGCAATAGGCGTAGGATATTCATCTTTTGGTGTTGCTAGATTCAAATTTCTAAAGTCCACACGGATTCTCAATTTGCCATTCTTTTTAACGACAAGGACCATGTTAGATAATCACTCCACATATCTGAAAGTTCTGATGAAACCAACCTTTAACAGTTGCTCTATCTCCTCTTTGACTTTCAAAGTAACTTCTGGAGACATTCGTCTGGGTGGCTGCTTGAAAGGTTTAAAGCCTTCTTTAATTGGTAATCTATGCTCTACCAAATTTCTTTCCAGACCTGGCATTTTAGAATAATCCCGAGCAAAAAAATCCTTGTATTCACGCAAAATACTAATAATTTTATCATGCAAACACGGCTCAAGAGAACCACTAATAAAAGTAATTTTTAGATCTACCTTAGTACCCAAATTAGAACCACTAATAAAAGTAATTTTTAGATCTGCCTTGGTACCCAAATTTACCTCACCTAAGGGATCTTGTACTTCTGCCTTTAGATCATTGAGTTTTTTAGGTGTCAGATCTAATTCCTCTAGAGTTATCTGGTCCTTTGAGTCCTCCTCTTCACCTTCATAAACTACCTCAGATATGTCTACACAAATCCGTTTTTCTGCAAGGAAGGCTGTTAATTTCCTTTTGATTTCTTCCACAGCCTCCTTTTATTGGTGCATAATGAGACCCTTCATGGAATTTCTTCAATTTTAGGCTCCTTCCTCAACCTGAAAGGGACAATTGCTATAGGCCGAAGAAGTTCATCATAGACCTCCTTCATAGTCTGTCTGTCAAGTATAGATTTGATGCAAGCAGTAATTTTAGAAGGCCTGCCATAGTGATCCATCCCAAATAAATGGATAGTCCCAATATCTTCATCATAATAACGAGCTTCCACTGCATTGGTATTTGCCACAAAAAACTTGTCATCTGCTGTCACGACCTTAGTTCTGCCACCATTCCAGAACATCAATTTTTGGTGTAAAGTTGAAAGAACGCACCAGCTGGAATGTATCCAATCTCTCCCAAGCAATGCATTATAAGTGGCAATGGTGTCAATCACAAAGAATACACACATGAGAGTTCTATTTCCAACAGTGAGTTCAACCAGTAGAATTCCCCTTGAGCAATTTACCCCACTAGTAAAGTCACTAATTGTCACTTCTATCTCCATTAAATCACCCAATGATTTGCCAATTTTGTGCAACATACAAGTTGGTAAAACATTGGCAGATGTTCCATTATCAACCAGAACTTGATTTATCGGTATACCATCCAGATGTGCATGAATGTATATTGGCATGATATGTCTGGCCATCCTCTCTTCTGGTTTTTCATAAATGATTTTATATTGAATCCACACCTCCATCTTCCATAACTACGATCTCAATGATTCCTTCTTCCTCGGTCTGATTTGTTTGTTGACAGACTACAGATTATGATTGCTCTCTAACTTGAAAGACCAAAGAAAAAGTGATCACCAAACAAGATAGAGTTATGGAAAACTCACCAAAATGAATTACATCTGATGAATTTTTTGCTTTATTTGACACATCAAACTTTGCCTTCAAACCAATTTCTTCATTTGATTCATTTGATTCCACTGTCAAAACTTGAGGTAATGTTGGACTTCTGGGTGGTTCATTCTTTTTTTGGAGAAGTCTGACCAAATGTGCTTCATTTTTCTTTATGAACCCACAATGATTTTCTTCTTGTTAGGAGCAACTGAGTCTGATTTGCCATGCCCCCCAAGTCTACAATCTGTAGTCGACGTCTCTCTACTAACCTTAGGAAATTTTGGATGAACCACACATTCCCACCGTTTGCTTAAAGATCTGGGTGGTGGTTTCACCATTCTAGGCTTTTCTGCATGTCCAGATATCACAGTTCCCTGGTCTGTATTATTTTTCTGCTGAGTTATGTTGTGCCCCCTATGCTTTCTCCTTCGGGATGAGCCTGATTTGATCTGCTTTCTACAAGCCTTTATTTCCTTAATGATCCATCTCATATCATCAGCTACAAGTCTGCACCTAGAATATGGCTGAGTTCTGTCTCTAGCAATACTCTTGAGATCTACTGCATTTACCCCAACAGACATGCTAGGGAATGGATCGCCATCAACTCTCATAGTTTCTTTGGCCTTATCTAGAAAACACAGAATTCCCTTGTCGATTTTATCTTTTAAAACATTTTGAAAAATCACACAATCGTTAGTAGAATGTTTACAGAATTATGATATTTGCAATATTCTGTACTTCCAATTTCACCGGTCATTGGGATTTTATGCCCTGATGGCAACTTAATTAGACCACTCTTTTCAAAGGGGTCAAAAATTTCACTAGTCTCTTGAGCTACCTTAATCAAATATGGGCAAACAACTAGCTTGTCTATACCACTTCTGCCATGTCCAGATCAAAGTTAGTGTTACCATAATAAGTCCTATAAGATGCGGATTTCCATTGTGTGTCCTTTTGCAATAAATTTTCATAACGAGCCACCTTGTAAGACAACTCAAAGAAATCATGAAAATCAATTCCTACAAACTTTTTCCCTAACTCAATGTCTAAACCATTTTGTGCCAGCTTGACAAACTCCTGTTTTGGCAAGGTAACTTTGCACTTAAGTTTAGCCTTTCAAAATCTAGCAATGAAGGCCTCAGATGTTTCTCTAGGTTGTTGCACCAAATGAGATAAGTTTGCCATGGACACTTCTTGCTCACTGTGGTAAAATTGGATATGGAAAAGATCTTCCATCTACCTCTAAGTATAAACTGAATTCTGTGGCAGACTCAGATACCAGGTGAGAGCTATACCAGTTAAAGAGCTGAGAAAAAGTCTGAGCTTCTGATTGTCATCACCGGAGGCCTCGCCACACTAAATCGTGAAGCGGCCTATGTGTTCAATTGTAAAATATCCACCATGTCCAGAAAATAAGGTGAATTCTAGAACCTTGAATCCCCTTGGAAAAGGATTCTCTTGGTCTATAAAATCTGGATATGGTTTTATATAAGCTAGTCTGACTAGAGGCCTTAAAACTGGACCATAAGCCTTCTGCGCCAGATCAATGATCTGATCACGATTGATGTACTAACTTTGCAAACCTTGAAGATTTTGTTGCTTGGGTGGCACATAAGGCTGGAAATGCTCCCTCATTTAAGGTGCATTATGTTGTGGATGTCCTTCATTTGGTCAACGTTGAGGTGACAAGTATCTAGGCTATTGGGAATTACCCAGTTCTTCTGCACATGGTGTAGCCTCTACAAGTTCTAGCTACACCAGTCCGCCTGCTGCTTGTTGATTCTAAGGAGGTGGCTGTGGCAGATTAATTTGCCCTCCGAGTGTTGGAGCTGGAATATTCTAGTTCTGCCTTTGAAGATCTGCTGTTTGTGGTTGAGGTTCAATTCTGGCATGTTGAAATGCCTCCTGCATTCGTTTTGTCTCAGCTTGAAAAGCTCTTCAATTTTTTGCATTTTGCTTTGCCAAATTCTTGCACTTTCTTCATTAGAGTGCCGTATGTCAGGTATACTTTGGGCCAGATTCTGAAGAGACTCGTCCATTCATCTAGTAATCTTTTGGCTTCTTTGTTGAGCTTTTTCCTCATATTCCAACTGTGTTCACCTCATCAGGCTAATCTGTTCTAACATAGCTTTCATAAGGGAGTCACTAGATTGAGCAACATCATCTCCAGATTCATTATCCTTGTTGAAAGTTGGATTGACAAAGGAGTGCTCCCCAAGTATTGGTGACAATGGTGGTGGGATGATGGGCTCATTCTCTCCTTCTAAGCGTGCTAGACTTCACCAAGCCCAATCTATAAAGTTTGGGCAACCTTCTCAATGTTTCTTTTTAGTGGCATAACTACGCCTTTTCTTGAAAAAAGGAACAATGAATCTAAAAACTGTAAGTAAGACACGGTGAGATCCCACTGGTTGTGCCAAAAAAGGATTGTTTCCCCAAAAATCCTTTAATGGCCTCGCATGTGCGAAATCTAGATGCGAGCGTGCCATTTACTTTACTGAAAGTAAGAAAGGAGGATTTTTCCAACAACCCTTTCCTTTCTCACAGTCGACCTCCTTGCGGATTGCAGGAAAAACGTTGGTTTAAAATTAAAATCTATCCCTACAGACAATTTACAAGAGGGAGGGATGCCTTCCTGCAGAATGGGTTGCAAAATATGTCTTGGACAACTCCAAGGACTTAAACATTACTATGAATTAAAGTTAACAAATCCTAATTAAACTCAATTGCATGCAATTTAAAATAAATTTATGAGAACAAGATGTATCTAAATTAAATTAAACATATTCATTGTTAAATTAAAATGCTATCTAATAATAGATCTAGAAGTTAATCTACTGCAGAATTTGAGATTTTTACCCTAATTAACACTAAAATAAGCATGAATAGGAATTAAACTAACATGCTTGAAGTTGAGAAGAAGCGTGAACACCATATAAGTAATCATTGAAGAAATGCTACTTATTATAAATATTAAATTAATTGTAGATAGAAAAGGAATAGTACCTTGAAGAAATTTGAAAGATTGAAGTTCATTATATGAAACGAAATTGCTGAAACAAATACATGAACTAATTTGTCTACTAGAATGATGAAAGACAACCTAAATTTACTAGGATTTGTGCTGAAATTCAAAATCTGTAAGCAATTGCAAAAAAGGTGAAAGTCTAAAAATTTGCAAGTGTTTGAGTAGGGTTTGCCGTCCATTCTCTCTTCCAAAATTTCCTTTTGTTCTTAATTTCCCTTTTGTTCTTCTTCTTCCGGTTGTAACTCGCCACTTTCTAAAGTTTCAAAAGTCATGGGCAGTTTCTTGATATCGTGGGACTCCTTAACAGTTGACAAGGTCAGATTGATTACCTTCCAGATTTCGCTACATGTTCTCTTTTTTTAATAACTCATACCCATAACTAAAACTTCCTCCTAAATTCCAGTTAAAATAGACTTAATTTAACTTTAAAAGGTAATTAAACTCATTCCTTCCAAAATGATAGCTGATTTGTCAAAGGGCTCAGAATTACATATCTGACATGATAAAATCTCCTCCATCCATCTAAAAATCTTTGACATGTGGTATGATTTTAAATTTTTGTAATTTATGATGTAAACAGGGTTTTTCTCCCCTATTAAGGTCACTCTAAAATATGTTATTAATTTTTTATTAGATGAGAAGATTTTGTTTTAATAACTATTAAATGAAAAGATGAAAAAAAATAAAAACTTATGTATAAAAATAACTGAAAAGTGAGGATAGTAAATTACAAATCTTATAATTATTGATGAAAAGTAAATTTCTTGTTAATGGGGTGATCCCCCTCCTTTAATAACTGTAAAATGTGTAATTTATTTAAAAATAAACTGCAAAAATAAAAACCATAAAAATAAAAATGTAGTATTTTTGGCGTCCTCAACCGTCTAGATTGTGGCATTAACCAATCGTATACCTAGAGAACTTTTTTTTTTTTTTTTTGAAAAATTGAAACCTTGTTGCCCCATTTTCGATGAGTGGGTCCAATCGGCCGGATTGGCATAAAAGGCATGTTTAGAGAATAATTTTATTAAGAAAGTAATTGAAAAAATATTGTGTAAAAAATTAATAATTTATATGAATAATAATCATATTTTTTTAATTAAATAAAAATACTTCACAAAAGTGATATAGAGACAAAATAATTTTAATTGTTATTTATATAAATTGTTAAATTTTTATTTAAATTTATATTGTAAAAATAAAAAAATTAAACTAAATTTATTAAAAGTAAACAAAAAATAATAAAATATGTCATTATATAATTAATTTTTTATTTAACAATTTATTTATAATATTATATATTAATTTATATAATAATATATAACATCTATTGAATAATATATTATAACTATAACATTACAGTAAAAAATGAGAAATAGAGGAGGTTGCCGCTGTTGAGTAGCACGGGAAATAAAAAGGTGTGAAATTACAATATATATATATATATAGCAATAATCTTACTTGAAACTATATCATTATTTTATGTCAGATAATTTAAATTTAAAAATTTTTATTTTTATCAAAAATAAAAAAATACTACATTGCTTAAATCACTGGCACGTGGAAGATCATGTTAAATTTCGCCTTGTTTATGTTTCATTTTTCTTATGGTCCTTAATGGGCAGTATTCTTTTCTATGCCCAAAATGCGACTATCCTTACTGTTCCATGATTCCATCAAGGATCTATTATTATTATGATTATTATTATTATTATTATTATTTTTTCTGGCCACATCAAGGATCTATTATTAATTAATCAGAAACCGTATCTCTGTGAATATGGGAATATATTTATTTTAGAGGTTTTAGTTTTATAATCTAAATTATTAAATGGGTACAGCTTTTAATATTTATTAAAATGCTTATTTTTTATTTAATAACTTATATTGTATAATTCAATATAATTTGTACTATACAATGATTTTTGTTTTTTTAATGCTAATTCCAATTGTCAACACGGCTAATGCTTCACTAATGCATTGGCATTCTTGCCTTTTGTTTTTTATTTTTTTGAAAATAAGTGAGAGACAATTTATTTATATACCTTCTTCATATAACTTTATATGTTATTAGATAATTAGTTTTTCTACTAATGATTTATTGATTCGAGTAAAAATAGTTCAATTTTTCTTAAATAAAATCTTTAGTTTGACTCTTATAAATAGAAAAGCAGACACTGAAAAGACTTTTCCTTTTGTAGCATCCGATGCAACTTAATTTCGGATTACTCAAAACTCAATATAACTACTGGATACTAGGGGGTTAGTACCAAAAAAGGTAAATAACTTTTGTCACTCTACTAAGATATATAATATTATATACATTTATTTATTTAATTACATGTAGAACTTATATAGAAAATTATACAAAAAAGTTGTCTGCATATATATATAGGCATTAGTGGGGATTATGGCTAGTTTGGAATAATGATTAAAATTTAGTGAATAATAGGTAGTTGGTAGTAAATTGCGGATGATGGTAATAGGTAATGGTGACAATTAGCATATAGTGAGTGGTGGATGATAGATAACGAGAAGTGAATAGCAAATTTGATTAATAAAACTGTTTAATTATATAATAATTAATAGCTGCTGTTTAAAATTAAATGACTAATAAGAATATGTTTAAAAACAATTAAATTTATTTTTATATTTTTATTATAAAATTATTAATGTTATAATAATAATAATAAAATAAATAAATAAATAAATAAATAAATTATAATAGTGTAATCGTATATTAATTTTTATTTTTAATAAAGAAAAAATTATATTAGTTTTAAAAAAAGTATAAAAAAATTTTAATCTTTTCACCTAATTAGTAAATATTGTTTATTAAACTAATATATTTTTTATGATAAGTTAATGTAAAAATAAAAATATAATAATTACTTAACATTATTAAAGACAAGAAATAAAGTTGAAACTAATTAAATAAGAACTAATTAAAAACTATAGTAAAAAATTTAGAAATTAGAGGATAAATTTGTCAATAAAATTAAAAAAATTGCAATTTGTTAACGGTTTGGTACAAAAAGCTATTTTAGATAACTTTTTCAATCTACTAATAATTTGAACCTAATCACTATTCACTAGTTCCAAACTACTAAATAAAAATTGTATCAAACACCTCATTTATAATGATTTCAAAATAAATAAGTTTATCAATCACTTATTTTTAACGATTTGGGTAAAATTGTTAATCATTACTTTCAAATCGCTATACCAAATGGACCCTTAGTCTGTATTGTAAAAAATTAAGCAGAAAAACCCCAAAATTATGTTATTTTAGTAAAGTATCACGAAAAAGACAATTAATCTCATTCTTGTTTTAAAAATTAGCATATTTTAATCTTTTTTTATGAAATTTTATAAAAATAACGTTGTTTAAGAACATTTTTCTATTTAATTTTTATCAATATAGGCTAATACTTACTTTTTCAATATATATTTTAGACACTAATTGGTACACTCTCCCATTCAATTCATTGCACAACAGAATCATTAAAAAATTATTATTTTTAATCAAAATTAAAAATAGACAAATTTAAAAATATAATTATATATAATAGTAATAACTAACTAAATTAATTATATTTATATTATATTTTAATAACTAAATTGATCATGTATTGAAAAGTGTATCGAATTAGAATATGAATCATTTTTCATATTTTTTTTTTGATAAATCTTACCCTTTCTTTCCATATTAGAAAAAGTTGCTCACTTTTTAATCAAATCTTTAGTTTGTAGCATTTAAAATTTCATACCATTTATTGCCCAAACTTTTTGGTCCTAGTCCTTCTTGATAGGTTTTTCTATATCGTAGTATATACAAATATTCATGTGTATTTTGTATAATTTTAATTATTTTTAAAATTATAAAAAAAATTATACACCTTTAAAAAGAACACAATAGTTATTTTTTTTTATAATTTTAAAGGTGCAGCACGCCTTACATTGTCTAATGCATTTAAAAAAAATTAATTTCTCTCAATACTAGACCCTAAGACTTAACTAAAATATATTTGTATAAACAACTTACACTTAATAAAATTTGGAAAAGAATTGAGCTTTACTTGCACAAGCCAGTAAGGTATTGTTCTAGTGATTAAAAATAATAATGAGATAATTATGTTCTTTTTGTTGTGTTTTTAGATCACATGATGTAGATAATCAAATTATAGATGAAATATCCCTTGCACTTTTTATTAATAAAATTTTTTATTTATAAAAGAATTACTGAGATAATTGCTGGAGAGATGATTAATTTGGAGGTGCTAACAAGCTAATTTGAAGGCATTTTACGCATTCAATTAAAAAAAAAAAAATTATGAAGATAAGGCTAAGAATTTGAAAATTTTCCAGTTTGCATCCCCATTTTGAAAAAAGTGTCTTCACCTTACATATTAAAAATGAGTCTTAAATATCGCATGACATTAAAATGAATGAATTCATACTAAATATATTACATAGAAATAGTCAAATGAAACTTTTTAGAGGAGTGCTAAGAACACTTTCTTTTGAACAATCTCTATATGATTAGGCCGCGTGGAATATAAATTTAATGTAATTGCAGTACTAGAAAAATGACTTTTTGACACCACATATTTTGACACCGCACTCAAGTAGTGTCAAATTAAAAGTTTTAGACATCGTATTGCAGTGCCAAAAATTGCCATTTATTACCTTAGATAATTTTGCTTGATAAGGGATTCCTACATCTCTAACAATTTTATCACCAAAAGTCTCTATTAAAGGACCAGATGAGTGCTAGGTGTCATGCCAAATGTGTATGCTAGCACCATCACCATCACCATGGATATGCTAGAGAAATTTCCTTACTATTTGTATAAGCTTTAGCAATTTCCGTCACCCCCATGATGCATTTGTTGGAATGCTAATTGTCCAAAAGCTCCTACCCTTTAGTAAATATTCATGAACCCAAGCAACCTAGATGGAACCTACCTTGGAAAAAAAGAGAGCTAGATAATCATAGCATGCGAGTTCTATTCCATTACACTAAATTTTTGAAGTCGAAGCCACCTTCTTGCTTTGGAGAACAAATCTTTGACTAGCTAACTTTAGCTCCCTTAGCACTATTAATGTCCCCATTCCATAAAAAGGCACCACATAGCTTTTCAACCTCCTTGATAATAGCCTTAAGCAAAATAAAAGTAGAACACCAAAAATTGGTGATCCCTTGTATAATTGCGGAAATGAGCTACAACTTTCCTGTAAAAGAGAAATGTTTTGATATCTAAGAGGTCAATCCCTCAATTATCTTTGAGATTAAAGGCTTGAGATCCTTCTAAGTTAACCTTCTAGTAATCAAAGGCACTCTTAAATACTTTATTGGCAATTTCCTAGCCTTAAAGCCATACTTTTAAATAATTTGCCTAATTTATGCCACAAAGATACCACAATAAAAGATTTAAGATTTAGCATAATTCACTTGCAAACCAAAAACTCATAAAATTGCCACAAGACTACGGCAATAGCATTAATAGAGGACAATTACCATTGGTAAAATCCATCAAGTTTCCATAAAACAAAGATGCATGAGGTGCACTTTTCCACACTTAGGGTGGTATGAGAGTTTCCCTTTAACAGTAGCTTAAGACTTCCATACATACTACAAAAATATAAGGTGATAAGGGATCACCTTGTCGAACACCCTTTTGCCCAAGGAAATATCCACAAAGATTGAGAAACCTAAAGATGTCATACCACCCTAAGTGTGGAATAGAAAACATAGGAGTGGTGATGCAAGCTCTTAACATGTCAACAAACTTGGTAGGGAAACCTAAAGATAGTAGAACTTTAAAATGAAATTGTAGGATAATGAATCAAATGCCTTCATTAAATCAATCTTCAAAGCACACTTGGGACTCAAATGGGATCTATGATTGTTCTTTACAATTTCCAGTGCCAAAATAATATTCTCCACCATCATTCTTCTTTCCACAAATGCATACTAATTAACACTCATAAAAAGAGGTAAGCATTTTTTAAATTTGTTAGCCAAAAGTTTGGTTATGAATTTGTAAAGTTACAGCAAGTGGTTAGCCCATATTTTGTCATCTTCATTGAATGGTGTCATACCCCAACCTATAGGTTAAGGCATAACGAACACCACATATCTATAAGGGTGACCTCATAAGTGTGTAAGGCTATCTAACCTGCAAAATCATTACAATCTTCCATAAAAGTTTTAATATAACTTGCACCTTTAAATGAACAATTTCAATAATAAATCTTAATAGTCTCTAAAAAACAGGCTCAAACTCTATTAACCAAAACATAAGGTGTTTAACAAACTTATTCCATAAAACCAAATAACTTTCAATTGAGCTATAACTAAACTTTTGTCACTTTATTCTAACAATCTCTCAATCCTAATGCAAATGCCAATACTTATACTTCATCACCTGTAATGAAATGAAATTTGAAAACATGAGTTTAAGAATTTAGTAAGTAGTATACCCATCCTACACAACCAAGAATGAAATTTATAAACTTAATATTATTATAAAATAAATGATAAAATCACAATTCCTTTCTCAAAACCAAAGTATTCATTTATTGTCCATCATGGCTATAGAACAATCCAAAATCCATGATATTCAATCATCAATTCACAATACACAATCCATAATACACTATCCATAGACATCGGTTCTATCACATACCTACAACTTAACCCTCACAAGGGTTAACCATACAATCAAGACAAAACATAAACCATTCCAAAATAAATAGTTTTAATGATAATGATAAATAATGATAAATAATAATAATAATAATAATAATAATAATAACTTTAAATTAACCACTTCCATATGGCCACTATCGCATCTCACTTTAAATATAATAACATGATTCGTCGATAACTCATCTCATTACATGAGAAAAAAATATTAATAAAATTATTTCCTAAAAAAAGTTAAATTTCAACTGGGCAAATCTTATTTAGATAAAGCAACTTTGTTTTATTAAAAAAAAAATAGAAGGTATAGCTACTTACCTCAATTAATTGCCATCCAATAAGCAATTCTGCACAATTACTTGAAGCCTAAGAAAATAGCAAATAAACATAACTCAATCACTAAGTAGAATTTAACTAGTACTACTCAAGCATTATAGGAAATAATTCCAATCACTCATGCCACTTGTGTCCTACTTTTTCACTTAGTCTAGTGTCTAAACCCTCCAACACAATTTCCTCCAACTAACCAAGTACAAAAATCAAACTTCTCACTATGGGAAACCATAACAAGTTTTGCCATTGTATGAACCACCACAATTTGCCATTTACTAGAAAACAAACCCATTGTACAAATCCTTGTCCCATCTAGTGCTCATCATCATGCTTTGTTAAATTAGAAAACCAATTGCATGGGCATTCCTTGGAACTTGATTAATAAAAACAACCAAATATCAACCTATTAAGTTTTACCTCCCAAAAAACCACAATTTTTAACCAACTACTAAACATAATATGCAATTCACATGATGCAACTTAAAATACTATATCTTCACCCTCCTTTCGTTATGTCTCAACATAACACATCCTATCATTTACTGTCGCAACACAAAACTAAACGCAATGAAAAATCTCATATCTTGTATAAACAATGTTCTTCCTCCCTACAAAGTTCAAAATTAAGATTGGAACAGCACCACCCTCTTAATTTCTCCTTAAATTAGATAAAAATTTGTCAAAATCCCCTATAGATTGCATCCCTTTCATTACTAAGAGGCTCCTCATAAGAAAAAATTGCCAAAATTTCCACTTGAATCTTAAATTAGGGATTGTACATGTTCTTAGCATTGTTCCTTCCTATCCACAATACAAATTGGACGCTCCTCATAAGACAATCTTCTTTGAGCTGAAGTAGAAAATGCTTAATTACATGACTAGGGTCTAAAACATATCTTCTTATCATAAAGACATGGACTAAGTTTTCCCCAAATCCCATATCTCATAACTCCTCTTGTTGGTGAAAGTTTTAAGAAAACCTTTTCTCCAACTTGGCATTCTAATTACACCTTTGATTATTAGCATAACTTTTTTGCCTACTTTGAGATATTCAAAGATGTTCTTTAATTAGTTGTATCTTCTCTACAATCTATTGTATAAGTTCTAGTCCTAACACTCTCCTTTCTCCCACATTATCCAAACATACTGGGGACTTACACTTTCTGCCATACAAAGCCTTATAAGGTGCCATCTGAATACTTGCTTGATAGCTATTATTGTAGAAAAACTCAACTAAGGGCAAATGTTTATCCCAAGCATCTTTCAAATCCAAAACACAAGCTTTCAACATATCTTCCAAGATTTGAATAGTTTTTTCCGATTATCCATTTGTCTATGGATGGTAAGCAGTACTAAAATTCAACCTAGTGCCTAGTGCCTTATGTAAACCTTTCTAACACTGCTTCACAAATCAGGAATCTCTATTAGAAATTATAGACACAAGTACCTGATGTAATCTAACAATCTCCTGCACATACAACCTTGCTAATATTTCTAATGAAAAATCCTTCCTCATTGCTAAAAAGTGGGATGATTTAGTTAGCTTGTCAACAATTACCTGAATTGAATTATATCCCCTAGCAATACTAGGCAAACTACATACAAAATCCATAGTAATGTGCTCCCACTTCCATTTAGGAATATGAAGTGATTGCAAAGGATTTGCTGGCCTCTAATGCTTTGCCTTCATCTGTTGATAAATTAAGCACTAAGATACAAAAACTACAAATGCCCTTTTCAAGTTATTCCACCAAAAAATCCCTTTTAAGTCTTTATACATCATAATGTCTCCAAGGTGTACTATATACCCAGAGTAGTGTGCTTCCTCTAAAATATCTTTCTTTAACTCAACATCTTTTGGAACACAAAATCTATTCCTTAATCTTATAGAGCCATATTCATGAATCTTAAACTTCTTCCATTATGGATGTTCAAACTCCACTTTTTACTTAATCTTCCATGAGAACAAGTCATTTTGTTGAATGGCTTTAATTCTTTCTATCAAAGTAGGTTGGACAACTAAGGTTGCCAACTAAACACCAAAACCAAGCTCTCTAATCTCCACTCGCATTCTTTCCAAGTCTCTCAAAATTTGCATATTTGAAATGACTAAAGTGGCCAACTTCCCATGGTCCTTTATACTCAATGCATCATCCACTACATTAGCCTTGCCTAGATGATAACTGATAGTTAAATCATAATTCTTCAACAACTCCAACCATCTCCTTTGCCTTATATTCAATTCCTTCGGTGTGAAGATATACTTCAAGCTTTTATAATCAATGAATTTCTCACATTGCTCACCATAAAGGTAATGCCTCCAGATCTTTAGAGCAAATAAGCTTTAAATCATGTGTTTGGTAGTTTTTCTCATAAGGCTTCAACTATCTAGAGGTATAAGCAACAACCTTATCATGTTGCATTAATACACAATCCAACCTTCTCTTTAAAGCATCACTATAAATAATAAACCCACCACTATCATTAGGAATGTTCAAGATTGAAGTTGAAACTAATCGATTCTTTAGCTTGTGAAAACTTTGCTCACAACCATCAATCCATTCAAATTTCACTCTTTTTTGAGTTAATAGAGTTAAAGACACTGCTATATGTGAAAAGACTTCTACAAATCTCCTGTAATACCTAGCTAAACCTAAAAAGCTATGAACCTTAGTAACATTAGTTGGTTTACTCCACTCCACTACTGCCTTCACTTTATTTGGATCCACAAAGACTCTATCCTTAGCACATGTCCCAAGAATGCCACACTATTCAACCAAAACTCACCCTTTTAAATTTTGCATTAAGCTTCTCTTCCCTCAAAACTTTTAGCACCAACTACAAATGCTCCTTATGCTTAGCTATGCTTTTAAAGTACACCAAAATATCATCACTAAACACTACCACAAATTTATCTAGATACAACTTGAACACCCTATTCATGATATCCATAAATGCCACAGGTGCATTAGTCAACCTGAATGGCATTATAAGAAACTCATGATGACCATATTAAGTTCTAAAATTAGATTTGGGGACATCTTCTCTCTTAGTCTTCAACTTGTGATACCGGATCTTAAATCAATCTTGGAGAAAACCTATGCCCTTTTCAACTGATCAAATAGATCATCAATCCTAGGCAAAGGATATTTATTTCCAATTGTCACCTTATTTAACTCCCTATAATCAATATAAAGCCTTCTACTCCTATATTTCATTTTCACAAATAGTACAGGAGCACCCTAAGGCAACACACTAGGCCTAATATAGCCCTTGTCCAACAATTCCTATAATTGCTTCTTTAGCTCTTTTAATGTAATTAGCACCATTTTGTACAAAGCCTTAGAAATTGGAGCAGTGCTTGGTAGAAAATCAATGGAAAACTCCACTTCTCTATTAGGAGGTAAACTAGGTAAATCATTTGGAAAAACATTTGGATATTCTCTTACAACATTAATATCATCAAGTTGTAATTTACTAGATTAAGTATCCACAATGGTGGCTAGATAACCTTTACAACCTTTTCTTAACATTTTTTATCTTGCAAAGCAAAAATAATTACTAAAGTAAACTTCCCTCTACTAGCCAAAAATTAAATTCTTACTAACCAAGAATCCAAAAATCTACCCTATTCCCATGACAACCCAAATTAGCAAAATACTTAGCAAGCCAATCCATACCCAAAATAACATCAAAATCATGCATATCTAAAATGATCAAATCAACAAAAAGTTGTTTTCTATCAACATGCACCACACAAGACTTGAAAATACAATCAATCATTATCTTACCCCCATCAAGATTGTCAACACATAGTGCATATTCCATATGAGTACTAGGCATACCATGTTTCATTGCAAAGCTAGTGGATACAAAGGAGTGAGAAGCACCAATATCAAACAACATATAAGTGTATATGATGAAACAAGAAGTGTACCTATCACTACCTTATTAGAGGCTTGAGCATCTTACTCAATCAAAGTAAACACATAACCCTAATCAATAGGTTTCTAATGACTTCCTCTGTTTGGTCCTGAAACAAACACTCGCTGACTAGCCATAAGTTGTGTCACTTGAGTAACTTTAGTATTTTGCCTTACTCAAGAAAAATCAACTACCTTATGTCTTTTCTGCCCACAATTAAAACATGCACCTCCTAAATTCTTGGTATAAAGACAATCTACAACACTATGTCCAATTTGCCCGCTATTAAAGCATACACCATTAGGAGTCTTATTACGAGGTCAATCAATAGCTTGATGTCCCATTTGTTCACAAGCTTAGCAAACACCTATCAATAGCCTATAGTTGTGAGCCTCATAAGGTCCTTGACATTTCCAACACCTAAGATTCCCCTTTGTTGATTCCTGACCCATGAATAAGTAGAAAATCCAATGTTTTGCCTCTTATTCTACCTATAACCCAAACCTCCAAATTTGTTCTTGTTGTACCTATGATTTTGATGATTACAAAACACATTTGAGTGACTAATTGGTTTATTTAAATGTGTAGTTAAGTTACTAAAAGATTGCAAGTAAACTTGGATTGCACTAAAAATAGACCAAAAGGATTCAAAGTGTGCAGAGAGTCGGCTCTTGAAAGCTGCAGCCAGCTCTGGTGAAATGGAAGTGCAAAGAGCTGGCTCTGGTGAAATGGAAGTGCAAAGAGCCGGCTCTGGAAGCTGCAGCCGGTTCTACAGGCAAAAATTTGAAGACCGTTGCTTGGCGTGCACAGAGAAAAGACGCAACGCTGGCTCCAACTTTATAGCCGACTGTGAGGGTGCATTTAATGCACAACGGTCGAGTCATTTGAAGATTATTTAATGTATTTAGGTGCATTTAATGCACAACGGTCGAGTCATTTGAAGATTATTTAATGTATTTAAAGTTGGAGTTGCAAAGCTTGCTCAAAGTTTTGCAATCGGCTCTCGAGAAAAACAGAATGGTCTGCAAACTCGAATAGCCGGCTCTGGAAGTGTAAGCCAGCTCTGCAGAGCCGACTCTAGAATGTTACGCCGGCTCTCCTAACAATCCTGCAACTCGAGTTTTGTGTCCTGCAGAGCATTTAATGACCCCCAACGGCTAGAAACGGCTATTTTCAAGCAAGGGGCCATAAATATGGTTGGTAACAGATGTGAAGAGGTTTAGAGAACATTGCATTGAATATCTTTACCTACCTACTTGAGCTTTAACTTGAGTTTTTGATCTTTGAGTGATCATTGCTTGTAATCCTCTTCTTGTGCTTTTAGTGAGTGATCTTGGGG
>BPVZ01000039.1:1307853-1332620 GCA_020521535.1 Rubroshorea leprosula
AACAAGGAGGAACATGAATTAATTCTAATCGTGGGGAAAGATTAGAAACCTTGGATTAATTTTCCTGCACACTTAGCACAAAAATAGATTAAACTCTTTTGAATCATGATTTAAAATCATCATCAAAATACAAAGAGAACCTAACAAAAAGAAAATTCTAACAACACTTTCTACAAGTTTTCACTACTAATAGAGTTCACAGCTCATAACACTCTTATTTGTCCAATATTAGAATAAAGAAAAGTAAAAAACTTGAGGGAGAGTACTTTCTTTATCCAATATTAGAATAAAAGAAAAAAGAAAGCTTGTGGGATAAAACTTGAGGAATATATTTTTATAAATATAGTGAGGGAGACAGGGAGTGTAACCGATCGAACTCAATAAAAATTAATTATGCGTGTGTGTGTATATATATATACAGTGGCTGGAACAAGATTTGAGATGATGGAGGCTAATTTTTTTACATCTAAATCAAACTTGTGTCTAAAGTATTATTTATTTTGGTTTGTTTTAATTGTGTTAAATTGATTTTTAAAGTTTGACTTGATAATTTTATATAGAAAATATATAAAAATTAAAAAAAATTTCTATACATAGCGCTTATTGAATATTTTCACCCAAATTAAAAAAAATTTTAGTTGTCAATAATTTGCTATATAAAATCACCAACTTAATTAATATAAAGTTGATAGAGAGGAAAAACTAGAAAGGACCGAAAGAAGTAATACACAATTGTAAAGTCATAAACTTGTGTCTAAAATCAAATTTAGTTATACTTAATGTGAAATATACTATCTTTTGAAATTTTGGTAATTAGTAAATAATTATTTAGTTGTATTTGTGGGAAAAAAGGCATAAAATAAAATATATTTAAAAAATTAATGTGTAATAAATTTAGGAACATATCAACTATCCAAAAAAAATTAGAAACATATCAAAAAATTGGTATAACAAATAAAAAAATAAAATAAAGAGATTTGACTCAATAAAAATTATGAATTAGAAGTGAAGTTTTAATATTTGACTTAGAAAAGAATAACTATTAATGACTAAAGTAAATATTTTAGATTAATTTTAGGCATGACAAAGGTGATAATATGTCTAAGGTTTTTAAGGAATAGAGCAAGAGTTAGGACAAGCAAAGAAATATTAAAAGTTTAGAGATTTTTTTACTATTTTTCAAAAAAAAAAAAAAGTTTAGAAGACAATTTTTATATTTAATAGATTAGTTTTAAAGAATTAATAATTGTTACGTTACCATTCTATTTTGAATTTATTGATAAGATTTATAAAAAGACTAATCAATGATAATTATTTCTATAAATATTACTAATAATTTGGTAAATAAAATTAAATTTAAAGATACAATCTCTAAAATGCAAAATTTGAGAACTAATTTAAAAATATTTCAAAAGATCGAGGGGCCATAGCCCCTGATCTCTTCGTGACTACATATAAGCATCTAAAACTGAGTTACATGTAGGGTTTCGCCCATGCTCTGCTCAGGGTTGAGAGTAGAGGTGACGGGTTTTTCTCCTTAGAGTTTCACTCCGGCAAAGGAGTTCCTTCTTTCTTGCTCTCTTCTTACCCTTACCTTCCTCTTCGATCTATCCTTCACCTTTGTCGACTGTCTTGCTTTGGAAACTTCAGCCCAAGGGACCACAAGGCAGTGACATATTCAGATCTATATCTGTGGTTAATTTTTGAAGGCTGTAACGAGGGTATCTTGTCGGTGGATGGGGTTTCTCCTATTCAACAAGTAGGAACCTCATTTTTGGCTCATTTTCTCGAATGGGATCTCGGTGAGGGTCGAATTCGGCAATGCTAGTTCATTCCAATTTCAAATCTGATGGTCGAATACGGAAGGAAAGGGATGTCGTGGGTGTCAGCAATTACAGTCTGTACGGGAAGCATGATATTCAAGCTAGCAAAAGGGCTCTAGTTCCCTTAATAGGGTGGCAACCTGCAGGTTGGGGATTGTTTGTTATTGGAAACCCTTGCTCTTCTCATGAAGCTGGTTAAATAGGTGAGGATGCCCAGTAGCTTCTGATGCTCCAAAGGACTCTCTTTCTACATTCGTAGCTTTATTTAACCCATACAACAATTGTAATTGCAATCCCTAATTGCAGATGACTCTCTTTACTTAATTATCTATATTCGTCATGGGCATAGTTTAAACCTATTACTAGTGCTGTAGGTTATGCTTTTAATTTGTCTTTTGGCTATAATGCTTTAGGCTACATACCCTGTAATGGAGTTTTTTCTGTACTTTCTTATTATTTAATATAATTTCTCCATTTCCTATAAAAAAAAAAAAACTGAGTTACATGTAGTTTGTTTGTATAATATAAACATACATTTTCATTTCTTTATTATTGAACTCAATCAATCTCAAGTTTAAGCTATTATTTTTCCCTAATAAAAGTAAATTTAGATAAAAAGAATTATTGAGAGAGCGAATGCAACAACTCTAAAAAAAAAAAAAAAAAAAAACAGGGGAGAGAGGCTCAGGGTAAGAGGCTAATTTTTACTTTTCTTTTGTCTATATATGTGTTAAGGCAAAAAAACTGAGACAACTTAAATTAAACAGAGGATTGCATCTAATTTTGGATTCTGTAGTGGTCTTTATTGGATTTTACTAATACATCATTCGCATGTAACAAAATCTATGAAAATGAATTGGATTCTGTAGCCTGACGTAACCACGTTCCCACGTACTTGTTCACGTACGTACTTCGAATCTATATTTTTTTTATTTTAAACTGATTATTACGCAATTAGTTATTAATAATTTTATTTGTAGAGAATTTTATTTTATAATTTAAATTATATTAAAATATAAAATAAAAAATTATTAGATGAGAAGAATATTTACTATTAGAAGGTTTACTTTTTATTTAATAATTAATGTAATATAATCTAATATAATTCAAATTATATTATATTTATTTTTATTTTTATTTAATTATTTGTCTTTTTAAATTACAATATTTTTATTTATAAAATGCATTAAATATTTGTTTCTCAAAAAAAAAAAATGCATTAAATATTTATTTTTTAAATTTCTATTTTTTTTTCTTTATACATAAGGCAATACTTTTAAGTGCTAAATAAATGAGAAGTCCTAGACTTGCATACTTTCAGTCCTAACAAATCTTCATTGAGACGAGTTCTAGCTGCATATGAGGGTTCTTCAAAACAATGAAAGCCTCTGTCTAAATGGAAAAATCCGGATGCCACTACAAGAAAACAGGAGTTTGCCTCACGAGAGATATGATGTAATTCACAATGTAATCACGATTTAACTACTAAATACAGGAACTTTACCAAGATGCCTAATAGCCACGCGCTTCATTGAAGTTGGTGGATTTTTTACCAGGTTTGAAGATCGAATTCCCAATTACTAACATCTGACAATACTAACCTATTAACTATTACTTTTTTTAAAAAAAAAAAAAAAAAAAAAAAAACCTACTCAATACGGCGTTTGCACAACCAACATAATGAGTAGTATCATCTGGCCGCTGCAGTGTCTGCGTTGCTAACAAAGAATTTGTTTCAAGGATAATCTTCCTGAGACCCTTCTCCCAACTATTCTAATTTATTTATAGAGGGAGAGTTTTTATTAGGAAAAGATTCGACATTCAAAACAATAATTATTTTACTTTTTGTCTTCTCTTATTTTTTCTTTGGGTGTACTATTTGGAGTACTCTTTTTTTATTAATTACTCTCTTCATTTATTTTTATTAAATTTAATGATTTTTTAACTTTTTAAATATAAATTTCAATTGAAAATTTAAGAACTTATATGAATAACAATTAAAAGTACTTTTTTTCTATGAGAAGCTCTTGTTAGATATTTTTATTTGATAAAAAAATTTCAATTATTATTTATATAATAAGTTAAGTTCTCATCTAAATTCATATTTGAAAGGTTAAAAAGTCAAATTATAACTACTAAAAATGAGCGAAAAAAAGTATTATGGAAAAAAAAAGTTGACATCAATTTTCTCAACTGGCCAATTAAAATTATACATGTGTTATTGGTATTAAAAATAAAAATTAAATTTTATATTTTGTTAGACAAATTAATAGAAAAATATACAATTAATATGTATTTAACCATTTATCTTTTCTTAAAATATTTCTATAAGTGTGCATGCCCAAAATGAAACAGCTAATAAAGAAACGGAAGGAATAGTGTTTAATTTCCCTTGTAATGATTTAAATGTATGTTCTATGTAATCTTAATAATAACTTATTAGTTAAAAAGTGCAGTTTTATAAGGTACATATGATATTTAAATCTAAAGACCAATACTCAAAGAAATTTATTTTCTTAAATATTATAATGCAAAGAAATTGGTTAATATTGAAATGCACTCTTCCCTCTTCGAACGAAATCAATTTAAGACATGAAAAAATTAATCCCAAGACACCATAACCATCAAAACTAGAAGAAACTATATTCCATTTGTTCTAAACTAGATTCCCTTACTTAAAAGAAATTACTATCAAATTATTTTAGTAGTTGACATAACATCATTGTATTAAAATTTAAAAATTGCAGTTTTAAAATATCAAAACGGAAAACTTAGGACATTATAGTATTCGATCTAAATCACAAAATGAGTGAAATGTAGGGTAGATCTAAGGCTATAAATGAATAAAGGTATTCATGAGGTACTTAACTTGAATTTAAGTTAGACTCAACTTGACTGATCAAGCTCTAATAAGAATTGGGTTCAAATTTGAGTTCAAAAAATCAAGAACCCAAAACTTGACTCAACTCAACTTGATTTGATTATACTACACTATATGAAAAATAATTATAGATTTAAATATTTAAAATTTTTATTTTTATTTTAAATTAAATTTGAATAACCAATTGAGCTCGCGTTTGCAAGTTAAGTTTGAGCTTTACACATTTAAACTTAATAAAAAATGAAACTTAACTCATTATTATAACATCAAACTTGAGTTCAAGTCCTTAAAAACTCAACTCAATTACAACGTGAGGTAGATCTCACTTAAATTTGAAACATTAGGTGACAATTTTTTTGGCAATATATCTGCTAACTTAAAACAAAAAAATTATATACCAAAAAATTTATACCATGGGCTTTTCATTATAAAAAAATCTCAAAATTTTTTAGAATGAAATCCTCCACTATTACCATATTAATACCTACTAATTTGTTCATTTGCCAATTCAAAATGAGGAAAAAAAAATAATTTACAATAGAAATATTCTAACTATAAATCTGATAAGCAATACTTCCAATAAAACAACGTTCAGTTTAGAGTTTTGATTTAAGGAAATGATAAAATTGCAAGTGGTATTATAAGTTTATAACATAATGTGTTATTGTATAATCAATTGTTTTACTTAGGAATTTATTTAAATATTATATATTTTATTTATTTAATAACACGTCACATTTATTTGATAATATATTATTAATATGAATTTATAATTTTATATATGTAATATTATAATTATAATATTACTATTTAACTATTCTATTAACAACCCTAAAACTTATATTTAGTGATAAGTAAATGTGTTTTATAAATTAAATTTAAAAATAAGTTATAAAACTAACATCCTTAAAAATTAATTTTTTTAAATATATCAAATAAATATAAAAGTCTTGCCTTGAGTTCGTTGAAGGAAAGATCAAAATCTCAAAATGTCAAAAAAATAAGGCAAAAGAAAAAAAAAAAAAAAACCATCTGAGAAAAGAAAAAAAAAAAACAAAACTATGCCACTGACCTGCGGCATGGCAAGACAATTTCGTGACTCGTGACATCATTGCGTGCACCCCTAATTATGGGGGTATCGAATTACTTACTAATCAAATAAATGGACCACGACGTAACAGTAACCCGACAGTTCTCTCTTTTGCTCTTTTTTTTTTTTCTTTTCTTTTACAAAAGCGAACACTGTGACTGTGTGAACACCAGAAAACCAGAAACTTCACCCTTTTCTCAACAGTAGAATGATACCAAAAAAAAAAAAAAAAATCAATTTCTAAGATACTCCTACAACTTTACTCCACTCATCCACAGCAGCTTCTTGATTCTTTCTTACATTAAATATAATAATCAAGATAAGAACAAATTTGTAATCCAACCAACAAGCACTACCATTTGCGTCTATCTTCCCCAGGACAAGCTGCCATGGCGGAACCCAGGAGAACAGCACCGTCTCTGTTTTCCTCCATTTTCTTGCTGCTCTTCACTCTATCATGTCTCTTCGCCCCTTTTGACGCTCAACAACAGTCACCCATCAAGACCATAGTGGTCTTAGTCATGGAGAATAGATCCTTTGATCACATGCTCGGCTGGATGAAGAAGTTCGTCAATCCATCCATCAATGGCGTCACCGGAGATGAATGCAATCCCGTTTCAACGACGGCCCCGAACCCACACTCCATTTGCTTCACAGACGATGCCGAGTTTGTGGATCCGGATCCGGGGCACTCGTTCGAAGCTGTGATGCAACAGGTGTTTGGTTCTGGCTCCAACTCCATTCCCTCAATGAGTGGTTTTGTGGAACAGGCGCTTTCAATGTCTCCTAACCTCTCTGAGACCGTCATGAAAGGGTTCAATCCGGAGGCGGTGCCGGTTTATGCTTCTCTCGTGAGAGAATTTGCGGTTTTTGATAGGTGGTTTTCTTCAATTCCGGGTCCGACCCAACCCAATAGACTGTTTGTGTACTCTGCTACTTCTCATGGTTCAACAAGCCATGTTCCCAAGCAATTGGCTCTAGGGTACCCACAAAAGACCATTTTTGAATCGCTTCATGAGAATGGTAAGAACTTCGGTATTTACTTCCAAAATATTCCGGCTACTTTGTTCTATAGAAATTTGAGGAAATTGAAGTATGTTTTCAAGTTCCATAATTATGGTTCCCGGTTCAAGAAAGATGCTAGAGACGGCAAACTTCCTAGCTTAACAGTTATCGAGCCGAGATATTTTGATCTTAAGGTGTGGCCTGCTAATGATGACCACCCTTCTCATGATGTTGCTAATGGTCAAAAACTTGTCAAGGAGGTGTATGAGACATTGAGAGCTAGTCCTCAATGGAATGAGACCCTTTTGATCATTACCTATGATGAGCATGGTGGGTTCTATGATCATGTTGAGACTCCTTTTATGAATATTCCTAACCCAGATGGGAACACTGGTCCTGCTCCTTATTTCTTCAAATTTGATAGGCTTGGGGTTCGTGTGCCGACAATTATGATCTCTCCTTGGATCAAGAAAGGCACTGGTAAGAGAATTCTCAGAAATTATTCTCTTTGCTTAATTGTTACTTGTAGCAGCTAATTTTGTTCATTGTCTTGGATGGAACCAATTTTTAGTATTTTGTGGTGTGGTGTTGAATGTTGACATTCGTAGGAATTAATTTGGTTCAACATTAAGTTTTAAGCCCATAATCTTCGGCACATGATCACTCTGCATGAATTGAGTGGAATTTTTGTTTTTAAGTCAATAGATTTTGACAAGTTGATATTAATTAACAATCGCTCTCTGTCTTATATGTCTAGTTTTATATGGTATTGGCAATTTGCCAATTATTATCAAAAAAATATGTCTGGAAACTCTCTGCTTTTTGTTGCAGTTGTAAGTAGGCCCAAAGGACCTGCTCCAGATTCTGAATTTGAGCACTCCTCAATTCCTGCAACTATAAAGAAAATGTTCAACCTCTCTTCCAACTTCTTGACTCATAGAGATGCTTGGGCCAGCACATTTGAGGATGTTGTTGGAGAGTTAACTTCTCCTAGAACTGATTGTCCAGGTACTCTGTTTTACCAAAGCTTGTAGTGTTTAGATAGTCAGGAATTCAGATCGCAATGGTCCTTTATAAACTAAACAGAGGAAAAAACACCTTCTATGATGAAATGTAGAGGAAATAAATTGGAAATATCAGGAAGATCAGACTAAGTAGAAAGTGAGTTTATTTTATATTGATGAGTTTTCCTGGTAATTTGGGAAATAATAGAACCTCTAGTTCTCATGTACTTCAGAAAGGGGAAAAAGTTTGATTGCCATGCTAAATTAGACCTACTAGAATAGTGCTTGGCCTATTCAAGTTTGTTTTTTGTGGATTCATTTAGTATTAGAGAGGAAACTAAATAATAGTTTTCTTTGAATTCATCTCAGAGACATTGCCGGATGCTATGCCTTTGAGGACTACAGAAGTGAATGAAGAGAGTGAGCTCTCTGAATTCCAGGGTGAACTGGTTCAACTAGGAGCTGTTCTCACTGGTGACCATTTCTTGAGCAGCTTTCCTGGTGAGATGAGCAAGAAGATGACTGTGAGACAAGCTCATGAGTATGTGAGAGGATCTGTATCACGATTCCTGAGGGCAAGCAAAGAAGCAATCAAGTTAGGAGCAGATGAATCTGCAATTGTAGATATGAGATCATCACTCACTACTAGATCTTCAGTCCATAATTAGTTGAATCCATGCAAATTTATCTCTGCATCCATATTTCCTACAGGATTTAGGATTATGTGCATCTTTGTTAAATTTGACAAGAATAATATAATAAACTTTATTGCTAGACTAGAAGTGAATGTTGCAGTTACCAGTGTCATATATCATGTTCTCCCAAATGCCATGGTGTTTATAATTTATAAACATGGTCCGAACAGATATCCACTTGCATGTCTGGGAATGAGCTGCATTTTCTTTTAAGCATCTCTATGTACCTCCTTTTGTTAATACAAAGCTAGTAACCACTTAATTCCTGCACTGCAGTTTCTTTTAAGTATCTCCATGTGCCACCTTTTGGTCAACACAAAGCTAGTAACAACTTCATTCCTGCACTGCAATTTGTGAAGTTCAACTAGTCGAAAAATCCTTCAGTAGTTCCATTAAAGAATTTGAGATCAAATCCGGCCATTTAGGGGAGTAGAGATTTAAGGTAGCAGACAATTTTGACCTCCCATTTCTAACCGAACACACACACACACACACACGAGTTTTCATTGGCATCACAAGTTAGATTTGCATAAACAAAGTGACATTTCCTTGTCCAAAACATACACAACAAGCCAAAATCTTTAATTGTGCGTGTCCAAATAATTTAGGGAGACTCCCTTCTCTCCCCCTAGCTGTGCTGTAGCTTCTCTCCCCTCATGGCAGTTAGAGAGGATGAGAAAAAGGTAGGCGAACCTCTTTCTCTTTAAAGAAGGTTTCCCTCTTGAATAGAATTTGTCTCTCTTAAAAGGGGTTTTTGCCTAGGCTTTTTCAATATTTGTATTGTGTTTTGCCATGGTAGAGGAGGGGGGAGCATAGAGGTGGTTAGAGTGATTAGACTCATATCAATTGCAGCACTTGCTTGACTGTCAACTACATGGTTAGAGGTGGTGTCCTTGGCCAATTTTTAGGCTCTAAAAGTGAAGCTGGCATGTCAGGAGAAACTTCTAAGTGGCTTGTAATGCTTGAAGTGGTTATCTATCTACTCTATAGCCTCGATTCATGCCTTTATAGCAATTATTCTGGCATCTTTACTATTAGATGGCTTCGTGGGCCTAATTGTGTAGATATTTTTACAAGCGGTATTGTCTATTGCTATTTGTTTTAAGTATAGCTTTTATGCCCTTTGTTGTGCAGCGCTCTCAAAGGATTATTGGTTAACTGTAATCTCTTCTTTTCTCAATTAATGAATCTTGAGGATTACCATACAAAATCGAAAATGATACAATTATAATGCCATGTGGTTTTGTAAACTTTCAATATAATGTATTATTATATAGTTGAATTTTTACATCAAAGTATCCGCTTATGATATTGTATACAACTACTAATTTAATACCATGTCACAATTGTGAGTTTTACAATACTATGTGATATTCTAACTATATATTACTTTAAAAACATTTTAATTTAAGATAGATGTCTTTTGGAAATTGGGGAAAAGGGAAAATCACTTACTTTTTAAAACTAGCAGACCAATTCCTTAATGGAAACCACTATAAAAGTTGAGAATGTGGTTTTATAGTTAAAACTGCATCAGATTGCAAAACCCTAATCATTGAATGGGGAAAAAAACCCACATTAATTGAGCCTGTCACATTCAATGGTTTAAACTGTGTAATATGGACAAGACATTTATAATAAAAGTTATAGTTTAAGGTGGTGTTATAGGGATAATCTTTTTATATTACTTTTTTACACAACTTTTATATATCATTAAATTAGTAGATGCATTCAATATTACGGGTCTCACATGAATTAAAAGAACCAATTATTTAAATGATACGTCAGGTTGTACAAAAAGGTATGATAAAAAGGTTGTATAAAAAGTTTTATCTAAAATATAGATTTTGACTAAAACCTTTATTTAATATTGGTTTTCTGTGGAAATTAGTTACCATTAAGCCTTAATATGTGTCACTATCATCTAAATCATATAATCTACGTCAATCTTGGTTATTTGACTAGCGTTGTAGACAAGAAGGCTAAGGCAAGTATATCATCCATAGAGATAACATGGAAAGTGTATCAATGAGGATTTTGCTTGTTAACACTCATGGATATCCTAAGCCAAATGAGGACAATATCATTAAAGCTAAAAACCCACCAAAGTAATGACCAACCCTCTACTTCCTTAGTTACACCTTCATTCTCTCTTAAGTTTTATCAGAGAAGACTAATCCCTTTACTTTTAATTCCTGCTAGCACTTTTAAAGGTCTAAGTACCATTTTGGTCCCTAAACTTTGTCAATTGGTACCAAAATGTATCCCTAAAATTTTTTATACCATTTTGGTCCCTTAGCTCTTCAATTTGATACTGAAATGGTTTTTTCTTTAAAGTTTTCGTTATCTCTGATGCGTATTGAATTTCATATTTTACATTTTAGTTCCTCAACTTGCATTAAATTGACACTTTAATCCTTCAACTTTTCAATTTAGTCCCTAATTTTACTTTTACTTCCTAGAAATTTGGCCCTCAACTTTCAAAAATTTTACAATTCAATCTCAAATTTTTTATTTCTTACAATTGAGTTCTTTTTTGCAAAACAACATAAATTATGTAAAATCAAATAAAATAACATTTAACACACTCAAATACAATTAAAATCAAGGTTAAATAGCATCGTATAAGGCATAAAAATTCAATCTATCAAACTCAACAAAAATCTATTAAATTTTAAATGATGTGGCAGTTCCACCTAGGATCATTTGCCAACTTAGACAAGCAAGATCCATTAATTAAAATAAATTAAATTATCTTACAAATTAAAATTTAATAAACGTATATAAAAATCAATTTCAACTTAGAACTTTTAGGTTGTTTTTTGTTTCAATGTTTCCCTCTTAAGAACCTCATGTCTAGAGTACATTTTTCACTTCAATATTTTTAAATTTTTTGAGGTTTAAATTAATGAGAATAACGATGAAGAACTGATAGATAAAAGAATGATAATGATTTCCCTTTGACTAGAGACTAATTTTGAACTGTGTGATATAGGATGGGGATAACAACCTTGCGCACTATTGATATTGTCTGCTTTGGCCTATGAGACATCACGATTTTAAAACATGTCAATAAATGTTAATAGGTGTTCACTTATATACTTAGCATCATTTCCATGCTTTGTCAATGTAGGATTTGCCTAAAGGTGTCACATACAACCCTTCCTTTTAGACGTAGCATCCTGATTGAGGCTTATCCCACCACCATTCAAGAGGTCACGTGGAATTGTTTTGAAACCATATATAACAACCCAGCCCACTGTTGATCGTCTGCTTTGACACATCGAGCCTCATGGTTTTGAAAATAAATCAATAAGGAGGTTAATAGGTGTTGATCTATATACTTAACATCTCTCTTATGCTTTGTTGATATGAGATTTGCCTAAGGGGTGTTATTCTTAATTTTTGACAACTACAAAAAATCATGTGTAAATTGGAAAGTTGAAAATTAATATTTTGGAAAGCAAATTTTCAATTCACCAACTTTGTTAATAATATATTCAAGTTTAAAGGTATTCATAATTGCTTTTGTAAACAAACTCATGGAGAAGGTTGCACTTCACTTTTTTGAGGAATTTGATTTACATCTTTATTGCCTTTCCTTAGTCAAAAAATAAAATTCTATTTTTTATAATCACAACCTACTATTTTTTCAAATTCTTCAAGACTAAGATTTTATATTTATGGGTGAGTTTCCTTATGTGAAAATTTTCCAATTTGAATATTTGAAACTATTGAAAGTTCTAGCACTTGGATTTAAGTTCCAGCATATTATTGCTCTTTGATCTTCCAAGGTTATACAAGAAATTTGAAAAGTTCCAACATGTGTATTTAAGTTTTGGGACCTTCAAAGTTGATTATGTTAGTCTCAAAACTTTATTTCTTGTTCCAAAATATTGTTGCTCTTTGACCTTTTTCACAAATGCAAAAAAGTCACAAAGTTTCAAAACACATCAACAAGTTCTACAACCTTCAACGAAATCTTGAGATTAAATGAAATTAAAGACTTTCTGTTTTGGGTTATAATGACTAGTTTGACCTAAATCTAAGCATGAGGGTTTAAATAGGAACCTACAAAAGGCAACAAATAAGAAGAGTAGAACCTTAATGCATACTTGAGATCGACTTTCAATATTTTAACCTTGTTTTGGTGCTTCATCTCTTTATCTGATCAATTGAGTGATCATTTGCTTTTGATTTCTCTTTTATTACAAAAGTGAGAGAGTGTTGGGGAAAGTTTTGTTAGATCTGGAAAACCATCCTAGTGGTTAGGATTGAGTATGTGAGAGATTATATGTCACGCCCCAAAACCCAAATTCGAGGCGCGACAGACGCCGTACACTCGTGAGACGAGTCTCACAAGTGCACAAGGCTCAGAACTTATCAAATTCACACTTTGATACCATCAAAATCTGAAGATCAAATTATAAAATCTCTCTGATATCATAAATCTCCAAATACACTCGAGTTTACAAGATCATAGTTATTTCTAAAGTCTATATCAATCTCGAAATGGCTAGCATTCTAACTCGTCACTTCCCGTGGTTTCCCCGTCCTCGATTTCACATCCTGAAATAGTGGACAAGGAAAAACTATGAGATAAACTCAGTAAGTAAATATGGAGTGCCCCTTATCAAACTTAAAGCATGCCAACAAGTACAATCACGAAAACAGATACAATACGGGCACAAAATAGACGTCTCCTCTATAGGTCACAGCCAGTGTATAATCCCCACTAGCTGGGTTGAACGAACCGGCTCTTTCACTAACATGTCGACATGTGCTAGCGTTTATAACCTCCCCCACTAGCAGGGTCACGAATAACATGACCACATCGGAGACAAAACAGGCAGAAGTTAACAGGCAAATCACAAATCACAATTCACAATCACTTTCAGATCATCAGGACAGTTCACAATCACTTTCAAGTAGGCATGCTCAATTTAATGAAAAACATAAACATTTCACTTCAAATCAGTCATGCTCATGTAAAACGGGTTTAGTCCCGCTACCACTTCAAAAACAAATCAAAACATGCTTTTAAAATCAAAGGGCGTTACCATAATTTACTTACCTCACTTGCAAAAAACCTAGCACTCAATTCACGCACTAACTGATAGAATGATCGGGAACCTAACCAAATATTCAAGAATTAATTCCACTATCACAAATTCACACTGAAATCATCATTAAGATCACCCCTAATCACAATGCTATTTCTATCAATTTCCACATAATCGGGCATCTCCAAATTTATCCTTATATCACAAACTAATCATTTAAATCCCCGTTAATCGTTGGCCCTCGGGGTGTGAACAGTGTCGGTGAACAGTACCCCGACGTGAACAGTAACCCCACTCCCACAAATTGGCCAAAACACTAACTAATCTCACGGGATTTTCCTCAAAAATCACAGCAACTAATCAAGCTAATTTACACTTAAACCAAGCTTAAAAACATAGCTTAAGCTATCAAAATTCATCCCCAATTTCTGCAAACTTTCGGACATCACAGGGGCAACCAATCCATGGACAAAATTCAACAATTAAAGGGTAAATTAGGACTTAGAGAAGCTGCCACATACCATAAATCCAGCAAGCAAAACCGGAGTGCAGATTGGGGAGGAGGCCGACGGCAAGTGCAGGGGAGAAACTCACGGATCTACCCAAAATTAAAGGAACCCAAGAGCAATTAAGGTAGACCCAAGTTAATTCAAGCAAGAACAGAGGGATTGGTAGCTGTTTCTTACCCAAAACCGGAGCAAATCACCCCCACAAAGCAGGAGCAGCCGGACGGTGAGGAGCAGAGCAAGGCAGATCCGGATTTTTCCAGCAGGAGGGGGAAGATTTCTGGGTTCTAGGTGTGTTGTAGAGCAAGGAAAGAAGGAGAAAACCAAGCTTATCTCACCGGTTTCTCAAAGCATGGCTGGTTCCCCTTTTTTTTTTTTTCCTCTCCGGTTGCAGCGGGAAGACGAGCAGAAACGGGCTGGAGAAGAAAGAGGAAAAGGGAGAAAAGAAATAAGCCATCCTTATCCAATTTCTACTCTTTTAAGCCCCTCAACTTTTGAAATATTCATATTAGGCCCCAAAACAATCTTTTCTCACAATCAAATCCTTAACTTACACTTAAATATTCCCGAAAATTTGGGGTATTACATTATAATAAGGGGTTGAGTTGTTGAAGGTGAATTGCCCTAATAAAGCTATTTTGAATAATTATCTTTACACTAGCAAGTTGGAGAATAATGTTTTAATTTATACCTAACTTTCAAGCAAGTGGCTTAAGAAGTAGAATAGGCACAAATTGTGACTGAACACTATATACTGTCATAGTTAAGCTTTCTCTTCCCTTACTCTTTTAATTTTTGTACTTTAGCTTGTTTTGTTTGTGTTTATGTTTGATTGTTCATCAATTTACTCTTAAAAATTGCATAGATTTTCAAAACCCAATTCACTCTTTCTTGAGTTGCCGTCATCTGAGCCAACAATGGGTCGCTATAAGGTAGTAAAAAAGGAGGCTAGAAAAGGAGATTTAGAGAGAAAATTTGTTTCATAAAACAATTAATTTCATTTAATAAGATTATTAATGTAAATGATATTTAATTAATTTACTAACTTTTAATTTATAAAATAATTATATCATTTATTTTAATTAATAGGTTCCACTTGTCCAAATTGACAAATGATCCTAGATAGAATAACCACATCATTTAAATTGGTTAAACCCCAATTTAGTCCCTCTACTTTGGTAAAAAGTCCCTTCTTAGTCATTTTACTTAAAAATGTTCCTTTTTGGTTCCTGAAGTTTGAAATTCGATTCCTTTTCAGTCCCTCTGTTAAGTTTTGATGTCAGGTGATGGAAATTTCAAAGTAGAGGAACTAAAAAAGGGGGTTTCCCCCCGAAAGTATAGGGACCATATTGGGGCTAATTATAGTCCCTTTTTGGTTCCTTTACTTTGAAATTTCTACCATCGAATATGTCACGTGTGCAAAACTTGATGGAGGGACTAAAAATGGGTTGAATTTCATTATTTAGGGACTAAAAAGGGGCTTTCTTAAGTAAAGGAGCTAAAGAGAGGCTTTTTACCAAAGGAGAGAGACAAAAATGGGGATTTAACCTTTAACATTTAATAAATTTCTACCAAGTTTTATAGATTGAATTTTTATGCATAATCTGGTGCTATTTAGCCTTGATTTTCATGGTATTTAAGTGGTTAAATGTAATTTTATTTGATTTTACATGACTTTGTTGTTTACATAGAACAAGACTCAATTGTAAGAAATTAGAAATTTATGGATTGAATTGTAAAATTTTTGAAAGTTGAGGGAAAAAATTGCTAATAGAAAAATTGAAATTGGGACCAAATTAGAAAATAAGTGTGAGGACTAGAGTTTTAATCTGATACAAGTGGAGAGACCAAAATTTGGCACACATAAGAGTTAATGGAATTTTTTAGGTTAAACTACCATTTTGGTCCCTTAACTTTTCACTTTGGTGTAAAATTATCCTTAAACTTCAAAAAGTACCAAAATTATCCTTGAACTTCCATTTTTGGCACCAAAATAGCCCTTCCATCAATAGAAGAATTTAATATCACTTAATTTTTTAAATGTTAATGACATGTAAATCTAACTAGGAAGATTTTAATCTAGTGGTATGTTTATTTTACATATCAAATTGTTTGTTGCCCTTTTCATCCTCTTCTTTTAGTTGAACCCACATAAAAATTTATGTTGAAAGATCCCTTCAATATCACAATCAACCCTGAGATGTAGAGAATACCCTAAGGCACCAACATTGCTGCCAACCTTTATTTTCTCTTGGAGGAACTTCTGGTGAGGCATTATCCGTGATAGACTCCGCCAACCATGTTGCTGACCTTGTTGCTGACCTTGATTTTCTTTTGGAGGAACTTTCTAGTGAGGTGATATCCATAATTAACTCCACCAACCTTGCCATCGACCTTGATTTTCTCTCTTTAAGCTTTCCTTTTTCTAGGTTTTTAGCTTCCTTGTTTTTGAAATTGCATTCCATTTGGGAACCCACCTCAAAAGGAAATGGATTTTCATTTTGGTTTCTTGTTTTTTGTTTTTCAGTTATTAAAAAAGGACCTTTGTGACGATGATGTGAGTTTTTTTCTTAGTGATTCATTGTTTGTAATTCTGTTTCCTAAGAATCTATGAACACCCAAAGAAACCACTCTTTCATGGCAACCAAACACACACCAAAAAAGAAAAAGAAAGTAAAAAAAACTTAGCCTCTATGGAAACAACCTAGATCTGGGTTCTTACGATCAATCCTAAAGGGCTCAAATCTTTGTAATCCTTGGCTTAATTGACGATATCCATCATCGATCCATGGCTCTAATGGAAAATGGTTTTCTCTTAGAGAACCGAAAATTGGGTTCTTTCTTAGAGAGAGAACCTAGATCTGAGTTGTAATATCCCAAAATTTGGGGATATTTTAGCATTAAATAAGGGACTTATATGAGGGAAAATATTATTGAGGGGCTTGATAGTCAAATTTTTAAAAGTTTAGGGACTTAAAAGAAAGGAAATTAGGATATGGATCAAGGCTGATATTTCTCTCCTCAGCCACGTGTTTTGCTCGTCCTCATCTTCTTCTCCTTCCCGACTCTTCCTCCCGACAACCCCCCCAAGCCCTTCTTGCCACCGACTCATTTTGAGAAAAATTGGTGACCAAGCTTGGGATTTTCTCTTTCTTTTCTTGTTCTTGAACCCAGAAATCCCCCCCCCCTCTGCTGGAAATCCCAGATCTGCTCTGTTCCTCCCCTGCAGCCGGCAAGAGCCCCAGCCACCGCCACCCATTTCCGGTCGGGAACACCGGCAAAGCTTGGGGATTTCTCCCTATTTTCTTGTTCTAGAACAGCCACTAAACCAGAATTTCCAGATCTGTTCTGCTCTGCGTCGTCCTCCCTTTGCTGTCCGCGAGTTCTGCTATGTGGGTTTGAGTTTCTGGGCATTTTCGGGTAAGCCACAGCCATAAACTTCATCTTTCAGCTTGATTTAGGCTGGGTTTACCTTAATTGCTTTATCCCCTTCCAATTTTGAGGTAGCCGTGAGTTTCCCCTGCAGATGCCGCCGGCTTCTTCTCCCTGCCAGCTCCGGTTTGCTTGCTCGAATTCTGGTAAGTTGCCGGCTCTTCCAAGTCCAATTTAACCATGTAATTGTTGCCTTGTGTGTGTCCAAATTGTGCCGGAAAAGGGGATAAATTCCGGTAGCATTTAGCAGCCCTTTAAATGTGTTTTGTTGTTTAAACTATGTGGGAATTAGCTTGATTAATTGCTGTGATGTTCTGTATGCATAGCCGGGCTTTAGTGCTGTTTTGCCAAGCTCGGTTTCTCCATTTTGTCCGTTGAAAGTTTCCTGTTGAAATGGAGGAGTTTTGGCAGCTTTAAAACATGGGTTTTAAGCTTGCTTAACGTAGAAAATTAGCTTGAATTGGGTTGTGATTTTTGGAGAGAAAATCCCGTGAAATTAGCTAGTGTTTTGCCCAAATTTTTGAAGTTACCGTCACTGTTCACTGATGATCACTGTTCACGGGGTACTGTTCATAGGGTACTGTTCATAGGCACTGTTCACACACCGAGGGTTAACGATTAACGGGGATTTAAAGGTTTAGTTTGTGATATAAGAATGAATTTGGAGATGTCCGATTATGTGGAGATTGATAGAAATAGCATTGTGATTAGGGGTAGTGCTAATGATGATTTTACTGTGAATTTGTGGTATGATTATTAATTGTGGAATATTGTGATTAGGTTTTGATCGTTTTGTCACCGTAGCACTTGGGTTAGCCTTCTGTTCTGTGCGAGTAAGGTAAGTAAATCATGGTAAAGCCCTTCGATTTTAAAGCATGTTTTAAACTGTTTTTGAGATGGTGGCAAGGTTTAACTTGATTTTTAATTGATTTTATCTGCATCTGAGTGTGATTAAACTGAAATGAGAATTTTGATGATTTTCATGAAAATTATTGTTTTCTGGAAGTGAGCATGATTGGAATGAAAAAGTGAGAATTTCATTGTTTTTCTGGAGTTATTGTGCCGAGCATGATTGGTTTGAAATTGAGTGGAGCATGCCTATTTGGAACTGATTGAACTGTTTTGATTAATTGAGAGTTTTGTAAATTATGATTTTCTGTTAAATCCATGCCCACATGGAATGTTCTGGTTATTTATGAAATTATGGATTTCGATCGTGAATTTGGGACTTCGATTGTGAATTACGGATTTTGATTGTGAATCTTGCATGGTTATGTCTCTGATATAGTCATGATTTCCGATCCTCGCTAGTGGGTGTGTAGCACATCCGATCCCCGCTAGTGGGTGTAACGCTAGCACTTCCGATCCCCGCTAGTGGGTGTGTAGCACATCCGATCCCCGCTAGTGGGTGTAACGCTAGCACTTCCGATCCCCGCTAGTGGGTGTAATGCTAGCACATGTCGACATGTTTACTGATATGACCGGTTCATTCTGACGCCTGCCTCTGGGCGAATACATTGGCAAATTTCTATCGCCTGCCAGTGGGTTGTTATAACACTGGCCATGACTTATAGATGAGACTACTGATGAGATTTATTCTGCATGAACGGTTTGTCATGAAACACTGTTATTGAACTGAACGGGACTTTGCATTAACGGTTTGTCAGGAAACGTTTTGTTATTGAACTAAATCTGATTTTGCATTGACGATTTTGTCATTGAACGTTTTGCTATTGAATCGAATTTGATTTCCGCATTAACGGTTTATCAGTGAAAGTTCTGTTATACTTACATGGTTTATCTGGCATGCTAAAAGTTTTACCCAAGGGCTATTCATAATTACTTACTGAGTTATCTCATAGTTTTCCTTGTCCACCATTTTAGGAAGCGATACTGAGGACGAGGGAAACCGAGGGGAGTGACGAGTTAGAAGGCTAGTCACCTGGAATTTGATATAGATTTTAGATATAGATTATGATTCTGTAAGCTAGAGTGTATTTGGAGATTTATGATCTGAGAAATCTTATAATTTGATCTTCAGATTTTGGTGGTATCAGAGTACAGTATGATAAGTTTCGAGCCTTGTGCATTTGTGGGACCCGTCTCACGAGTGCACGGCGTCTGTCGCGTCTCGAAATTGGGTTTTGGGGCGTAACATGAGTTCTCAAGGGAGAACCCACACAGATTTGGAAGGGGAAAGAGGAAGAAGAAGGAGGAGAGAGAAAGAAAAAGAAAAGGTTAAAACTCCAATTTAGTCTCTAAACTATTGTACAAATCCCTAATTTGGTTCCTGAACTAAAAAAAACCCTAATTTAGTCATTGAACTATTGTACGGACCCCCGATTTGGTCCCTAATGTTTACTAATTTAATCTCAAGTTGGTCCTTCCATATAAAAAATAGTTGACCTGTTTGTTACTTAACGATAAAAAACAATAACTTAACGGCCACATGTCACGTTAATAACGAGACACGTCAGCTATTTTTTTGTGCGGAAAGACAAACTTAGGATAAATTGGCAAATAATAGGGACCAAATTAAGGATCCGTACAATAGTTCAAGGACCAAATCAAGGATTTTTTTAGTTTTTTGTGCGGAAAGACAAACTTAGGATAAATTGGTAAATAATAGGGACCAAATTAAGGATCCGTACAATAGTTCAAGGACCAAATCAAGGATTTTTTTAGTTTTTTGTGGGGAAAGACAAACTTAGGATAAATTGGTAAATAATAGGGACCAAATTAAGGATCCGTACAATAGTTCAAGGACCAAATCAAGGATTTTTTTAGTTCAAGAACCAAATTGGGGTTCGTATAATAGTTCAGGGACCAAATTGGGGATTTTACCAAAAGAAAAAGGTAGAAAGAGGAGGGAAGAGGAGTAAGAATGTTGGGAAAGAGGAAGAGGTGGAAGGATGAGAGAGAAGAATGGAGGAAGAAGATGAATAATATAATATAAATTATGTGGGCTTTTTATTTAAATAGAAAAAAAATGCCACATGGAAAAAAAAAAATGCCATCTCATCACCTTTTTGCATGGTTTGTTTTCTACATAATCATTATTTTTTTAAAAATGTGATTTTGTGGCATTTTAACATGCCACCTGTCCTTTCTGTTGACAGAAGGACTATTTTGGTATCAAAAATGAAAGTTTAGGAATAATTTTGGTACCTTTTGAAGTTTAAGGATAATTTTAATATCAAATGAAAAGTTTAGGGATC
The DNA here is from genome assembly GCA_020521535.1 of Rubroshorea leprosula. Lineage (NCBI taxonomy): Eukaryota > Viridiplantae > Streptophyta > Magnoliopsida > Malvales > Dipterocarpaceae > Rubroshorea > Rubroshorea leprosula. Next base: position 1,328,571 of record BPVZ01000039.1, read on the forward strand.
AAAATGGTCTTTTACCCAATTTTTAAGGGAAGAACCATTGTGGTAATTAAAAACATTTTGGAACCATTTTGGTACCAACTTAGAAAATTTAGTAACCAAAATGATACTTGAACCTTTTATTTTTGTTGAAGGTTAGTAGAATATCTAATTAAAGTACTCAATCATTTATTCAAAACACTTGTACACACACTAATATACACATTGTCCATGACATAAGCTTAACAAGGAATTATAAACCATTTTCAATCTTTAGCTGTTAGTTAAAGATGTTTTATAAATATATTTTTTTACATGAACTTTACTTAGCTAAATTTAATATACCTTTTTTTTTTTTTAATTGGGAACAACATTCATTAAGAAATCCATGAGGGTGGCTCATAGAGTCTACAAGTTGCCAAACTTGTAATGAAAACAACAACGGAACTATATGATAGAAATCTTGCTATGAACTGCCTTCCTACCTTAAAAGGGCACCATTGTAGCTACTAGGACAAGTTCTGTCTATCATGCTATTCTATTTGTCCTCTTGATTGCCACTACTATCTCTACTTAACATACTAAAATGAAATAATGAAAAGTCTACCGAACGACAGTAAAGGACTATAATGTCACAAGACTACACCTAGGGATTTAGTTGACTTCAATAGAAAAATAATGTAAGGACTTAAACTAAAACCTATTGGGGCTTGGGAGACTCAAGGGCAATTAAGCCCATAACTGCCAATGCCATGCCAACTCTACTTTTTTGGCAACGGTACCGTCTCAATATAAATTTTATTTACTAGTGCCCTGCCATTCTGCTATACAACCTCAAATCCAAAGTAGAATTTTCAACAATAATCCCTAAGACTTTTAAATATCCAATAAAATTAAACAATGTCAAATTAAATGTACAAATTTATTTTTGAAAAATCAAATACAATGAAACTAAAAATTAAGAAATTAGATATATTTGGCAAACTTGCACTCCTTGGTACCATATAGCAATTTTATCTCTGCCCTTGTCGTACCAAAGCCATCACCTACTGTGCCACCAACCTCTCATGCATTGACCTACTGTGCCATCGCTTGCCGATCTAGCAAGGCAAGACTCCTAATCAATGCCAAAAAAGGGAAGAGAAGAAAGGGAACAAACATTGGGAAGAGATGAGAAAAGAAGCCTAGCTGTCTGAGACTCGCTCTCCGTTGAGGATACACTATCATCAAACAGCCTCTCTCTTTCGTAACCCTAGGATTATGAAAGGACCTCTAATACAATAGTATGAATGAGATCAATATTCAAAATGCTTAAATTAAAGAAATGCTTTTAATATTTAAGTTTATTACTCCCTAGATTCAACTTTAGTTGACTTAGATTTTTTTCTACTAAAATAAGAATGTAATAACTAATTAATAAAATTTTATATTTATCTCTAATTAACCATAACTTAAATAAGCTTACTTATTATAGTATGTGTTGTAATTATAGTTTTAGAATAAAGGTAAAATAAAAATAAATAGATTAAATAACATTGTTAAATAAAAAATGAACAACTTATTTTAAAAATCTCAAATTAAAAAGCGAAAGAATTAAAGTTGAAGGGAGTTAGTAAGAATGTTCAGAGTTTGAATGGATCGGTTTTTGACTATTTTTTTATCCAATTCAATTTAATTGGATTGAAAAAATGTCAAACCAATTCAATCTAGTTAATATGCTACAGCCAAACCAATCCAACTATTATTGGATTGGATTGGTTTAGATTGGTTTGAATTGGATTGATAGGTTTTTTTGCAAAGAAAAAAGGAATATTTTAAAAAGTTTGATTGTACTACTCTTTTTTTTCTTGAATTTCAATCATACAAAAACAAAAGCAAAATTGAATATATTTATAATAAATGTAAGTATCATATAACATAATTTTAGGGTTAAAATGAATAAATGGTGAAAATATAAGAATTAGGAAAAATCTTTTTTTAGTTAATTTTTTTAATATTGGTTCGGATTGGATAGATATAAAGTAAAACCACAAATTAAATTAATTTAATTACTTTTTAATTTTTTATCCATATACATCCAATTAAATAACGGTTTTAATTGATTTTTAATTAAATTGGTTTGAATTTGGTTCGGATTAGTTATGATATTAACACCCCTGATAGGCAATATAAAGTAATTAATATTCTAGATTTGATAAGAAAACAAAGGTTAAAGCCAACAATGGTCCTTCTACTATGGGAATTAGTTCATAACCATCCTTTTACTAAGGAAGAGCTCATTGGGGGCCTCTACTTGCACTGGATATTCATTAGGGTCCCTCTCCTTACCAAAAATAAAGATGTATGGATAGTTTAAAAAAGGGCAACATCTATACTTTTTAATAATTGATAACTTCACACTTTTTCTTTTTGATAGTCTATAGAAAGTTAAATTGATGCCAACAAAAGTACAACTAAAAGAATGGTTCAAGTAAAAAGAAAAAAAATAAGTGAATGAAAAAAAAGTAGTTTTGTGAAAATCTCTCTTTCAAGTGAAATAAAAAATTTTAAATTTAAATTATAAATATATGAAGTGACTAAAAAAATAAAAAAATTATTTTTAAATATATAACTCCCAATTATATATAAAGAAAAAAAGAGAGAGTAAAGATAACTTAAAATGGCAACATCAGTTCTTTGTAGTAATTGATGACCTTGCCCTTCTTTCTTTTTGGTAGCCCATTGGAAATTAAATTGATGCAAACAAAAGGACAAGTAAAATTTCACGAGAATAGTTCGATAAAAAAAAAAAAAAAAATTTGATTTTGAACTTTTTCTTTTTGGTAGCTCATCGAAAATTAAATTGATGCAAACAAAAGCACAAGTAGAAAACAAGAAGCGATAACAAAAAGCGACAACAAAAGTGATGTAATTGATAATCTTTCTTTTAAGTAAAATATAAAATTTTATATTTAAGATATAAACATGTAAATAAAATAAATAAAATAATAAAATATTATTTTTATTATATAATTTAAAATTACAAAAAAGATTAAAAAATAGAGATGGTTTAAAAGCTCAATATCATTACTTTGTAATAATTAATAACTTTGCACTTTTTCTTTAAGGTAGTCTATGGGAAATTAAATTGATGCAAACCAAAGTACAAGGAAATACTTAGGAAGAATATTTCGATTAAAAAGAAATGATTAAATCTCTAAATTTCATCTCTTTAATTTAGCTTTTAAACCCAAGTGTAGTCACAAAATCTGCAAAAATCAAATGACCTGTATTGATTTGCAAAATAAATACAAATTGCAATCACTACTGGAAAAAGCAGTATATTCGACAAAGAATTCTGTTGAATATGAATGATTTTCTGTCGATTAAAGTATAATCGACAGACATATTCGACAACTTTTTTTGTCGAATATACTGCAGTTGATAATCAGTATATTCGACAGCAACTTTCTCTGTCGATTAAACAAGTGTAATCGACAGAATTTTACTGTCAAATATACTGATTATCGACAGAATTTCTTAGCCAGATTTATAATTTTGTCCAGTTATCTTCGACAGCCAAAAGCTGTCGATTAAACTTGTTTAATCGACAGTTGTTGGCTGTCGAATATAACTGGACAAAATTTCAGAAAGTCTGTCGATTATCAATATATTCGACAGATTTATAATTTTGTCCAGTTATCTTCGACAGCCAGAAGCTGTCGATTAAACTTGTTTAATCGACAGTTGCCGGCTGTCGAATATAACTGGACAAAATTTCAGAAAGTCTGTCGATTATCAATATATTCGACAGTAAATGTCTGTCGATTAAACTTATTTAATCGACAGAAAAATTGGCTGTCGAATATACTGATTATCGACTGCAGTATATTCGACAAAAAAAGTTGTCGAATATGTCTGTCGATTATAGTTTAATCGACAGAAAATAACCTATATTCGACAGAATCGGCTGTCGAATATACTGCTTTTTCCAGTAGTGCATTAAAGTCTTAAGGCACCTATCAATCATGTCTACAGTAAAACATGGCACAATTTCAACAAATGGGTGCGGAAGGATCTTTAGGCTATGTTTGA
>BPVZ01000039.1:1332720-1372873 GCA_020521535.1 Rubroshorea leprosula
ATATAATCATAATTCTCTACTCAATTAATTAATTAATTAAAAAATCAATATTTATCAATCAAGTAAATATTCTTTTCATAATTTTATAATGTATTTGATATATAAAAATTCAATATAAATATCATTTTAGTTTAATAATAATGCGCATCTCAATTAATCTTAATATCAATTTCTTAATCAAGCTAATTTGAAATAAATAACAAATTAACAACCATAAAAACTCAACATAAATATCACTCTACTTCAATAACCATAGATATTTAAACATCAATTTCAATATCAATATCAATCTCAACCTTAACCTCAAACACAATAATTCAAAATTTACTAAAAACAACTCTTCAACTAAGTATAAATCTCAATCTCAAAAACTTGAAAAAAAATAATTGTAATTCACTGATAATTCTAGCAATAATCTAAACTAATCTACATAAATAAAATAGTATATTTATGTAAAAAAAAAACCAAAAAAATCCTAATTACCTATGCAGTGGGGAAGTTGATGCTGCAAGACCAATAAAAGCCGGATTTCAACCTACAAAAAACGAAAAATGGGGTATTGTAAGCAGTATATCCAAGGAAAAAACAAGTAAAACCAAAAAAAAAAAAAAGAAAAAATTGAAGCTGCCGACGACTGTGTTCGCTACAACTTCCAGCAAACCTCCTCCACGTGGTGTGGTTGCTTAGAGACGCTGGAGGCTAAACCAAAATGCAAGGATCAACAAGGAACAATGCAAGGTGCCGACGTCGCTAGTTGGAGGCTGAACAATGCAAGGAAAATACATGCAAAAATAAATCAATCAATTGACCGAGAGAAGGGCGAACTCACCGGCACCCACGCAGAGTGGAGAACAAGGGGCGCTACGGAAGAACAGCGATAGCAAGCTTCGCCGGAGAAGAAACCAGATCTACCGCCGCAGAGGGAAAAGCAGAAATGGGGAAGAAAGGTGAGGTGCGGGTGATATGAACAAGTATATTCGACAGCCAAAGCTGTCGAATATATAGAGGAAACGATGTCATTGCCAACCATAAACATATTCATCAGCCAAAGGCTGTCGAATATATTTGTATATTCGACAGAAAAGTTGTCGAATATGAATACTGTCGATTAAACAAGAAATTTCCATTATTATCGTCAATTTTACATCTTCGTCAATCTTTCTGTTGATTATGTACACATTTTCGACAGAAATGTGGCTGTCGAATATAATATTGTCGCTTATGTTGCGTTTTCCAGTAGTGAATGAATTTGAAGGAAAATGGGAAACAATCTCTGATTTGTAGTGTTGTAGTGCATGTGCTCGAGTTTTGAACAGTAACACGTCCTAGAACAACACGATCCTCTGATTAATAACTGAATTTAGAAGGGTAAGGGCTTAAGCTTGTTCTTGTCTTTTGAGGAATTCAAGACTTGAAACTTTTCCTTCTTGACATGGATTTGGAGCTTACCCTTGGCAGGAAGTTGAGGCTTGAAACTTTGAGAATTGTTGAAGGGGGCTTGAAGCTTGTTGGTCCTCTCCTTTTCTCCTTCTTCCTTCTCCTTCTTTTTTTTTTTTTTTTTCTCTTCTCTTCCTTTTTCTTCATCAAATGATGGCCTATTTATAGGCAAAAGACTCTTGCCAAATGACCTCAAATACCCTCAAATTTGAAGATAATTTGGTCATTTTAATATATTTATTTTTTAAAACTTAAAGAAAAAATATCCTTTTAAAGAAAAAATATCCTTTTAAAGATTTATTACCCCAACTTTCAAAATTTTACTAGGTAACATATTTTAACCTTAAAAATTTTTTAATGTCTACAAATGCCAACTTGGAATTAATTTACTTGCATTATTGTATGCAAAAAAGGTAAATTAATTCCGACATACACTCGTTAAAAGAGTAAATGAAATTTTGAAGAAACAATTGCTTCTCTCTATAGCTCTTTTTTTTTTATGGTGCTGTTTTTTTTTTTTTGAAACCCTTTTTTAAAAAAATTATATTGACACTAGCACATTGTCAATCACCAATTGGGCCTTTGTTTCTTTTTTTTTAGCCCCCTTTTTTTTCAATGGATTAATCCATTTGGAGCGGACCTTTTTAGCAATTGCCGGACTCTTTTTTTTTTTTTTTTAAGCTCATCCGTTGGAGTGAGTTTATTCGAAACTCAAACTCCTATTTTCCTAAACAACCTGAACTACATCATGACAAAGTTCAAGATTAAAGCTTGAATTTTGGAAAATTTTAAACTTAAACAAAATTCAGATCTGCCTTTATCCAAATGCTTGCCTTCACGCTCTATAAATTAATGATTTTGGGAGAACAAAATTACAGAGCAGCAACAGCGTCTGCAGCCAGGAGCAAAGCTTCAGAGTTTCAGGAACAGAGCTTCAAGAGTAGAGCTTCATTTTCAGAAATAGAGCTTCAGTCTTAGGAATAGAGCTTCAGTCTTTTGACTCCTTTACAGTGCAACGGCAGCGGCGACATTCTCCAATTGGGGCTGTTCAACCTTTTCCTTTTTTTCAGAGCAATTCTGGGGCAGTTTCACCTTGATTCTTTATTGTCACTATTGCTGCAGCGTCAAAGTGAGTATCCTTCACTTTCTTGGCTGTCTATTTTTTTCTTGTCTTGCTGTCATGATGACATCAAGCATGGTGCATAAACAGAAGACCCTCCACTTGCTTCCCATTAGGCCCCCTTTTTTTAACGCTGCACTTTTTTTTTTCTTTTTTCTTTTTTTTTGGCATGCCAGCATTCCCATTTTTTTGGGCACAAACTCCCCTTTTTTAAAAAGAAACTTCATTGGTGGGCACAACAATTTTTATAAATTTTTTTATAAATTCTGCTGCCTAGATCTTATGATTTTTGAAGAGTCCTATGCACTATTATCCCACCATATAATCTGGTGAAGATTGTTTTATTTTTTAAAACTGGCTGATGTACTCTTTTATTTGGGCCTCCTTCCCTGCATAGCCCAGCATCATTGGACAAAAAAAAAACCTTTACGTATGGGTGAAGAAGTAAAAGAACGTGTCAACAGTCTGTACATGGACATGAAATCGTCCGTGTCGGGTTTTCTTCAGGAATGTTGTAAAAAACTTTTTTTGGCAAAACTGCAATCTGATCCTTGAACCTTTTTTTTCTTATTGCTGTCCTCCAACTTTCTGTAATCTTGTGGTTTAGTCACCTAATTTGTGATTTCCCACAATCAAGTCCCTTGCATAAGCAAAAAACGGAACAGCTTTTTTTTTCTTGGCCCCAAAATTCTTGCTGCATGCACCACTTTGTCTTTTCTTTTTGTAGATCTCCCTTGCACTCTTGCTTGGTTGGTTTATTTGTTACAATTGTTGCACATTTATTGTGGTACTTGAAATTCTTGTTGTGCATCTATCTTATAGCATCCAAGTAAGCATCTATTTTGGAATGCCCATTATTGTTTTAATTCATGAACATAGCATGAATAATTTGGCCTTTTGTGTATGACTTTGTTTAGACATGGCTCCAAATCGAAGACTTGCTTCTAAGATGATTTCTACCATTGCAGTGTTGAAAGGTGACTGCATTGTTGATTCATCAGAACTTGAAGAAGTTGGACAATTCTTACGCTTCCCGTCAATTCTCATACGGTCATCTTCTTCGTCGGAGGCTAAAGAGCTTCAACTTGTGATACTTGAATCAACCAGTGGTCCCTATGCCATCGAAGGACTTTCCCACCTACTTGCATTGGAGATGCCCAAGCTCTATGAGTATGTGACCCTGGAAGGAGAAGTTTCATCAACTGCAAGCAATGCTAGATCTCTCCCTTCCTTGGTGCTTCCCTCTAATCATCTGGTTGATCATGCAACATCAACAGTGGTTGTAACGCAATTGATAGGCCGAGGAGCAAGCAAATGGTGTCGATCCATTGATCATTTGGGAAAGGTACCATTCCTAATTGGCTTTTGGGATTGGTCAACCTACACAGCCAAGATGCTAAGTCATCACAAGATGGGAGCTTTAGCAGTCGCAGTGTTATTATCCAATAATGACTAGTGTTGTCCTTCGAGCACGCTTCATGCCTTCATTGAGTTATGGTCCCCGAGTAGCAATACCTTTTGAACTTCTGCAGGAGAGGCTAGAATTTCTCTCCTAGAGATGCGAGACATTTTTTGGCTTGTCAATTCGAGTAACATACTATGAAGAGGTGGTTGCAATTTACAAAGAACGTATAGAGGATTTACCACCTTACTACTTGCTTCTGTTTAAAGCCTTTGCCATGATCATCCAAAGACAGAATTTTGATCGTGTAACATATGCTAAATGGCTCGACTTTTGGTACAATTGCAACCCACCATATGCTAATCCACTCAAGAGCAGATGATATCCAAATATGTCTAAGTTGAAGTATGATGGCAATGGGAATGTGATTTTAGTTCCTAAACTTGACCATCCATTGAAGTGGACATTTGGACATGAGACAAAACTAGGGGCCGTACCAGAACAATGGGATTGACTTGGCATGTTAGATGTTGCTTTGGAGGTGAATGATAGAGAAAAACTTTTGATTGTTGCCTATCTTTGTGTTTGGCTTGGTAGATTTGTTTTTCATTTGTCAGAGTCTGAACTTTCAAAGCTGTAGCCCAAATGACAATCAGTGTTACCTATAGCTTGGTTCTTCCTATCTTGGCATGCATTTACCATGGACTTCGACAACTGACAAAAGTGCTTGAAGGTTCATGAATAATGCAACTGAAACTCCTCTTTTTCTTAGACATTATTTATATGCCTGGATTGGTTTGCATTTTCCCCACAAGACTTTTGCAGCCAGATATAAAGCTTCTTTGCCTATGGTTCAGTAATTTCGTGGGGTTTTGCATACATACCAGCCCTGAGAACTAGAGGTAGTGGATTGTTGTGCAGTTTTACGAGGGGATTTATCCTCAAACGACTTTTGTTGGACTCCAATGCCCCTTCCAGCCCACCTGGGACCTCGAGTTGATGATGGGCTGCGACAGGCTAATGCTTTGGATTTCATGGTGAACATCAAAGCAGGTTATGTGGTGTTCCACCAAGAAAGCCACTTCACTAAGAAGTCTTACAATCCTCACCGATTTGCTGAACAATATGGATTTCAACAAAGACTTTTAGGAAGGCATGTCAAATTACCTCATGGTTGTGAAGTGTCGGATCTTTACTGCTTTTGGTTATCTTTAACCCGAGTGCATAGCAACATATTTCTTCATATCCCCTCAGCTGAAGGCGAAGTACCATCTAGGGATGACCTAGCCTATGTGAAATGGTGGAATGAAGAAGTTTTTCCTTCAATTTTTGCAATTAGCATCCAATTCTTGAAGGCTAGCAAGGCTAGAAATTTCACCTCATCCCTAATGAAGAGCACTGTGATTAAACCTCAAGGGAAAGGGAAACAACTTCAAGCGCTATTGTCTCCCTCACAGAAGTGAAATATTGTTAATAACCCTAGTCCATCTTCAAAGAAGCAGAAATACAACACAAGTCCTCAAAGAGTGCCCAACTCTTTGCAATAGTCACCTTCCACGCCTACTACCCCACAAACCACTAATCAAGTTTTGTATGAAGTTAAGCATATTTCCTTACATTTTAGACAAAACCTCCTTTTTTTTGTTTAAAATTCTTTTGTTGTTGACTTTTTTTTTTCTTTCAAAAATATTTAGCTCCCCAAAATTAAGAGTATTACCAGGCAACGCAAAAATGATTAGTGCTTTTAGATGATTTTCTTGAGACGGACACTCTTGAGAAATTTGGATCACTTCCAAGCCAAATTGATGGAGGAGTTTCATCCTTGAATGTTGGTGAGCAAGTAATTGTCAAAGATGGGGAAGTTGACTCTCGTGAGAGACACCCAAGTGTGAAAGAAACCGTTGGACTTAATCCTCCTACCATGATATCGTCTAATCCATAAAAAATGAAGCGTACATTCTTCTGCATCACAATGCCTTTGGAACCAATTAGCTCTCAAGCACTGGTGAAGCCCATCCTTTTAAAGCTATGAGCAACTATGTGCAACAGAAATTTTCAGGAGTCTTCCAGAATGGCTTTTCTGGGCTTGACAGTGGTGGGCAGAGCGATCTGCTACAATCTCAGAAGCACTTCAACTTTATTTTTGCATGGATGTTGCCCCTTTACTCAAGATGATGGATGCTTACCTATCTAAGGTAAATCTTTACTTAGCAAAATGAGATGAAGTCTCTACTAGCTTGGATGTTGAAGAAAGAGATAAATTTGTTGCTGCCTTATGGAAGGGGATATCATCAAATTAGATCGTCCATGATTCTCTTTCAAAGGAAATCAATGAACTCACCGAGAAGAAGGGATCCCTATAGAGTAAGATTGAAAGTTTGAAGAAGGAGCTAGAATTAGTTGAGCAGCAACATAGTGATGTGACTTCCACACTTGATTTGCTCCTTGAAAAAAGGCAGATGACAGATGGCAGAAGAACAACTTTAGTCCAACCAAGCAAAATTGATAGAGTTGGAAAACTCTAAAGTTATAGTTGTTTAGATAGTTGCTGAAATGGAAAGGATGTGATATGACCTTGAAACTGAGTTTGAAGCCATAAGAAAAGGGACTTGAGTTGAAAACAACATGTGATGTTGTTCAGTTTGTATTCTTTCCCCCCTTTTTTTTTTTTTAAGACTTTGAGCATTCCTTCTTCAAAGACTTGTCAAATTTTGGCTTAAGCCACTTTGTGAATAAATAAAATGCATTTTCTTCACTTTTGTTGTTTTCTTTGCTTTGCTTTCTTTGCTTGACATAGACATTTCTCCTTTTGTTGGAATACTTAAGATGAAATGAACCATAATCAAAAGCAAACTTAAATTTATTTTAAGAATTTAACTAAACTTGGAGAAAACACTAAGCTGCCTACGTAACTTTTTTGGGGATCAAGTCAAACGTAGTTCAAAGATTTTTTATTTTTTTGAGTCGTTCACAGTTTATACTCTTGTGGGCCAGGAGTATTACATTTTTTTATTTTGGTCATACAGTTTATACTCTTGTGACTAGGAGTATTACATTTCTTTTTTTAAGAGTAAAACTTGTTGAGGAACTTTCCATTAATGGGACCAATCAATAGGCCATCTTTGTCAACAATCTTGTAGGCCCCATTATTGTAAACTTCTATTACAACATAAGGACCATCCCATTTTGAAGTGAACTTGCCCCCTGAATGGCAAGTGATAACAATTGGCCTTCAAACAGCTAACACCACATGTCCAACTTGAAATGCCCTTAGTCGGACCTTCTTGTTGAATGCCCTAGACAATCTAGCTTGGTAACACTCTAAGTGTTGCTGGGTCTCTAGTCTTTTCTCATCTAAGGCTTCCAGTTCTTGGAGATGGAGCTTGACATTTTGTTCATCAGTAAGACCTTCTTGAATGGCAATCTTGAGAGATGGAATTTGGCATTCCAAAAAGAGAACAGCTTCAACTCGATACACAAGAGAATAAAGAGTTGCTTTTTTTGGAGTACGATGAGTCGTTAGATATGCCTAAAGTGCTTCACCAGTTCTTTCATGCCAATCCCACTTAGACTTTGAAACAACCTCATTAAGGAGATTGCAAAGGGTTTTATTAAAAGATTCTGCCAGTCCATTTGCAGCAGCATTATACATGGAGGAAAAATGCTGGGCAAACTTGAATCTTGCACATAGCTTGTCTATGAGACTGTTACTAAAAGGCTTGCCATTATTTGTAATTATGTACCTTGGAACACCATATCGGTAGATGATATTGACTCGAATGAAGTCTACAACATTTTCCTTCTTGACTTCTCTCAAAGGTACAGTCTTCACCCATTTCGAAAAGTAATCAGTTGCTGCTAGGATATATGCATGCCTAGCTGAGGATTTTAGTGTTATGGGTCCAATCACATCTAAACCCCAAGCATCAAAAGGCCATGATGCTATTGTTGGATGTAAAGGCTCCGGTGGCTAATGAATACAGTTTTCATGAAATTGACATGCTTCACATTTCTTCATGTATTTCATACAATCCTTTACCATTGTTGGCCAATAATATCCCATTCTTCTTATTCGGTAGTGAAGCTTTGGGCCAGACTGATGAGTTCCACAAATTCTGGAATGCGCCTCCTCAATCACTTTGGATGATTTATCTCCATCCAAACATCTAAGGAGAACTCCATCAAAAGATTGCTGATAGAGGGTGTTACAAAAGTAAATAAAGCATAAAGCCCTTTTCTGAATTATAGACTTTTGGCGTGGATCATCTGGTAGCTTTCTATGCTCCAAGTAATTGATGATTGGTTGTCTCCAATCTTCTTTCTTAATGACAAAAACTGGAACAACATTGCTTTCTGCATCTTTAGTGTTGACTCAATGCACTCCAAGAGGGGAGATGAATTGGATTTCCAAAAATTCTCCCCCTTTTGCAACCACAAAACCAAAATTAAAGAGAGTAGAGAAGAAGAGCTTGCTCAATGATTTATAGAGGTTCGGTCCAACCACTTGGAGCCTAGTCCTCTACCTTGGCTTCACTCACTAAGGATTTCCTCCACACTCTCCACTAACAACAACAAGGGTGGCTTAAAGGAGCCACTCAATCCTTTTACAAGAATAAGGGTGTTTCTCTCAAATCTCACCCCTTTACAATGTAAACCCCAAAGATCCTCTCTACAGATCACTCTTGAAGGAATCAACACACCCCCAAGATCACTCACTAATAGCACAAGAAGAGGATTACAAACAAAGATCTCTCAAAGATCAAAATCCCAAGTTAAAGCTCATGTAGGTAGGTAAAGATATTCAATACAATACTCTTTAAACTTTTTTAAATCTGTTACCAACCATATTTATAGCCCCTTGCTCGAAAATAGCTGTTTCTAGCCGTTGGGGGTATTTAATGCTTTGCAGGTCGCTTAATTCGAGTTGCAGAATTGTCAGTAGAGTCGGCTCTATACAGCCGGCTCACCATTTCTGCAGCCGGCTTTGTGGGATTCCTGCACATTATGTTTTCCTCGAGAGCCGGCTGCAAGACTTTGGCCGGCTTTGGAACTCCGACTTTAAATACATTAAATATTCTTCAAAAGAGTCGACTGTTGTACATTAAATGCGCCATTAGAACCAGCTATAAAGTTGGAGCCGGCTTTGCTTCTATTTTCCGCGCACGCCAACACAGTAGTTGAATTTCTAGCCCATAGAGCCGGCTCAACAAAATCTGCAGCCGGCTCTCTGCACTTTTGCTTCCCAAAGCTGGCTGTAATTTTCTTAAGTCGGCTCTCTGCACATTTTTACCTTTTGAGCCCTTTTTAATGCAATCTCATTTTGCTTACTTTGCAGTATATTGGCAATTTAACTACACACTTAAATAAATCAATTAGTCACTCAAATGTGTTTTGTAATCATCAAAATCATAGGTACAACATTTAGATCTTAGTTGAGGTGAAATCCATCATGGGGATACAAAAATAGTGACTTCTTGATTATCGAGACTCACAATGACAACAGCTAAATTAGCCAAAGCATCTGCTTGCTTGTTTCAACTTCTAAGAATATGGGCAATTGAGATATGATCAAATTTCTCGAGGAGTTGATAGGCATATTAGAAGTATGGGCCAAGATCTGGTTTACGAACATCAAACTCCTTTATGAGTTGATTCACTACCAAGCTTGAGTCCCCATAAACATTGAGTTGGTAAATTTGCATTTCAAGAGCCATCTCCAAGCTGGCAATCAATGCTTAATACTTAGCAACATTATCAGAGCATTGTTCTTTTAAAGTAAAAGAGAATGGTATTACTTCATTTTTTGGCATTACAAACACTACGCCAGCCCTAGCACCATCTCTTCTTGAGGCTCCATCAAAGTAGAGCTTCCATGATGGCCATACATCTATGAAGAACACTTCCTCATCTGGAAGACCTTCTAACAACTCCCATTCAGCTGGAATTGGATGATCTGCAAGAAAATTAGCTAAGGCTTGTACTTTTATTGCCTTTTGTGGCACATAAATTATTTCAAATTCAAACAATAATAATGCCCATTTTTCTAATCTACTAGAGCACACTGGTTTTGACATGATGTATTTTAAAGAGTCTGCTTTTGAAATAAGATGTATTACATGTGCCAATATATAATGTCTCAATTTCTTTGTAGAGAAGATCAAGCCAAGGCAAATCTTCTCAATGGCTGAATAATTCACTTTTGCCCCCACGAGAGTATGGTTCAAATAATAGAGAGCATTTTCTTTTCCTTTCTCATTGACTTGTGCTAGTAATGCTCCAAAGGAATATTCTTGTGCAGTAAGACAAAGGATCAATGGCTTCCTTGGAATGGGTGCAAAAAGAACTAGAAGGTGAAGGAGGTATTTCTTAACGCTTTCAAAGGCATTTTGACATGCTTCATCCCATACAAATGGTACATCCTTCTTCATTAACTTGTTAAATGGATGACACTGTCCAGCAAGGTTTGAAATGAACCTCCGAATGTAAGTCAGCTTGCCTTGGAGAATTTTTAGCTCTCAAAGATTCTTTGGGGACAACATGTTCACAGTTGCTTCTATCTTGGATTGATCAATTTCAACACCTCGATGGCTCACAATAAACCCCATAAATTTGTTAGAGGAAACACCAAAGGCACATTTTAATGGATTTATTTTTAGCTGGTACTTGCGAAGTCTATCAAACATAACTTTCAAGTCGTTGAGGTGGTCTTTATGTCTCTTGGATTTAACAACCAAGTCATCAACATAACATTTAACCAGCTTATGCAATATGTCACTAAAAATCTTTTGCATTACACGTTGGTAAGTGGTTATGGCATTTTTCAACCCAAATGGCATAACTTTGTAACTGTAAATACATTATGGTGTTCAAAAAGCTGTAAGCTCCTCGTTCTTGGGATTCATGCAAATTTGGTTGTATCTTGAGAATCCATCCATAAAGGACAAAACTTCATGCTCCATGGTTGCATCTACCATAAGTTCTATGATTGGGAGTGGAAATCATCTTTTGGGCATGCTTGGTTTAGATCACAAAAATCTACACACACCCTAAGTTGTCCATTCTTTTTACGAACTGGAACAATGTTTGTAGTCCAAGATGGATAATGGACCTTTCAAATGAAGCCGGCTTCAATCAACTTGTCAACCTCAGCTTCAATTTGAGGGATAAGCTTTGGACGGAAATGTCGTTGAGACTGTTTCATTGGGCGTACCCCATGCGTCATGGCTAGACGGTGAATAGCTACCTTAGGGTCTAAGCCTAGCATCTCTTTGTAAGACCATGCAAACACATCCTTGTACTTGGTGAGCAATTGCACATATCTTGCCTCTTCTTCTGAACTCAACGATACATTGAGAAAAATAGGCCTTAGATCATCTTTTGTATCTAGGTTATGTTGCTTTAACTCATCAATGGTAGCTTGTCTTCCCCCCTTAAAGGCTTCTGGGGCTGGATTTGGTTCTTCATCTAAATAATCATCAGAGTAAAAAATTTTCTCAATTGAGACATGGTTTGATTCTGCTACCTTCACCTCAGCAAAAAGCTTTGAGATCTCTTGCCCATCAAAGATGTCTTTACGCCTCCATTGAAACTCCTTTCTTTGCACATACTTATTCTTGTTCTTTTGAACTTTCTGACTCTTAGATACTTTCTTGCTATTTTGCTGCTTAGCACCAAGTCTATAAAAGACTAAAGGCTTTTGAGAAAGATTCTCTTGGATTGTCAGTGGGGAGGGAACAGGCCCTAGTCTTTCAAAAACTAACACTCGGACATTCTCTTGCTAAATCCTTTCTAAAACTGAAACTCGTACTTGTGGAGTCCCTTCAACATTGTTAGTTTCAAAAATCTGGATGGTTATGGGATTGGGGCCTTCTTTTTTATCTTGATCTTTACAAGTTCAGATGATTGAAATCCAAGCCCATACCTTTGCTTTGGTATAGTTTCTCTTTTCAATATGGCTTCTTTTTGAGTTCGGGTTTCTTGAGTACCTATGAGGATAGAGTTCAAATCCCCAAGTTGTTGAGATTCTCTTTCTTTGAAACCAATCTTTTTTAGCAACATTTGAGGACGTGGATCAAACCATCCTTGAGGTTTCTTTTCATGTTCTATGACTATTTCAACTACCTCTTTTATAACTGGGTTAGAAATACCCAGTTTAGAGAGTGTGGACAATGGAAGCACAAGATCTTCTTTGAGCACCTTCACATCCTCTATTGAAAGATGAACTTTAGAACTTGAAGATGGATCTTTTATGGGGTGAACAATGATTTTTCCATCATTCTTTTGCTTTATTTGTGGCATCTTGATAGGAAAAGCTTCAGAATCATCGTCTTCCTTTTCATAAAAGTTAGCATCAGAAAAATGAGACTCTTCTTTAGTGAAAGGATCTTTCTCAGCCATAACACATTTTGTTTTGCCATTAGAATGATATTTAAAACATTGATGCCAAGTTAACAGAACTTCCCCATTTTCATGAATTAATGTTCGTCCCAAAAGAAGCTCATATGATGTTTTAGCCTCAATGACATGGAACAAAGCTGAGGTTGCCATGTCTACAATTTGAAAATTAATGTGAATCTTGCCAATTGCATGCTGACCCTTTTAGTTAAAGCCTTGGATTATGAGTTTACTGTTAGTCACTTCATCGACAGTTACTCCAATCCTTTTCATGGTGTAAATTAGCATTATGTTGACAGTTGATCCATCATCAATCAAAATTCAATTCATTTTGTGATCTCGAACAATGCCACTCACATAAAGAGGCCTGTTATGTTTGTGGGCTCCAAGCTGTAGGTCTTCATCTGTGAAGGTTATTGTTCCTAAACACTCAGCCTTAGTTTCTGGCTTGGCAAGCTCGCCTTGGAACCTTTTTGGGTCTAACATAGCTTGTTCAAGAGCAAGTCATGTATCCCATGGAAGCTGCAAAGCTTTAGATAACTGTAAGTCGGATGGAAGTTGCTTCAATTTCTTTATACTTCCATCGGTTTCAGGATAATTTGATTGGCTCTTAGAACCCTCAACTTCTTCTTTAGGTGGCAGTTTATTTTCTCTCTTAAAACTTGTGACATTAATAGATACAACCTCATTGGAAAAATATCCCTTTGGAAAGTACTCGTAAAGAGTAACTACAGCTCTTTCTTTTGAGTGCACATCTTTCTCAAATAGTGACGTTCTTTTCTTAGGAACTTATCGACGTCTTTTTTGCAAGTCAGACCTCTTTTTCACTGCCTAACGTCATTCTTGATTTTTTGGTGGAGTTGGCAAAGCTGGAAGTAATGAATGATTTTGTTGGATGGTTGGTAGTGTGGGTCTTGAATGACGCCTCCTTCTTCGTGACTAAACTAGAATCCACCCATCATCATCACTGTCAAGGGCAGGAAACTCAAAGTTTGAACACCATCCAGTCGGCTTTATCTCTAGATATATACCATACATAACCTTGTAAGGATTTGGGAATCGCATTGCACTAAAGACTAGATTATGGTGTTTTTTGCTCTTACTAATGAAGGTTGACCAACCATCACCAACCTCATTTTCTAACTCATATGATGATTCCTAATCTTCAAGATTCACCATCATATGGTCATATAAGGAAAGATAGCTTGGACCTCCGAAAGTAGGCATGCTAGAATAAGCATAGGCTATCTTCTCTTCATCATTTGTTTGAAATTTAACTTGAATTGCCTCCTTAGGCAAGTGGAGACCAAACACCTTAGGTTGAGCCATCAGTGGGTTGGTTGCATAGGCAGGAGTGGAGCTCGACTGAAGGATCCAAAGGAAATCATGACAACATTGGTGGCAGCGGAACCTTCTTCACTTTCTAGTTGTATTTTGCCTTCTTTCTCAAGACAAACTATCAGATCTTTCAACACAAAACACTTACCGATTGGATGACTCACAATTCGGTGATACTTACAGTATTTCGAATCATTCACTCTCCCGACTTCCTTTGGGCACTTAGGAGTTGGAAGTTCAATTAGGTTGAGTGCCAACAATTGCTTAAAGATAGCCAGCACTTCAAAGTCTGCAAATGGATACTCCTTTTATTGCAACTCCTTCAATGTAGACTTCTTCTTTTGGCCCTAATCCTTAACAATCTTGACACCTTGTTTGGGATTTGGCTTTGGCTTTGGCTTTTGTTGTGAGATCTTCCCAAGTACTGTTGTGACTGCCATAGTTTCTTTTGCTTTTGAAGGCTTCACCTTCTTTTTCACATCCTTTCGAGACTCTTTTTTATCACGAGTGTTTGTTAGAAGAAAGTTACCATGTCTAGCAATTTGAATTTCCAAGTCATGGGCACGAGTGGCCAACTTTTTAAAGATATGTGGCATGTTAGCTTGAAGGTTATACAGCAGTCCCCAGTGCACACACATATAAATAAAAGAAATCTCACTAATCTTTTCTCGACAATTTAGGACGAGATTCCTCCATCTTTCAATGAAGTTTGTCACAGACTCATCTTTCTTTTGCTTAGTGTTAGCAAGCTTAGGTAGGCTAACAGTACGCTTGGTATTGTAAAAACGTGTCAAGAATTCCCGTTCTAGCTGGTCCCAACTATCCACTAACCCAACAGAAAGGTCGGTGTACCATTTGAAGGCTACATTCTTTAAGGACTAGACAAATTGTTTCACCATGAAGTCCTTGTAGGTGCCAGCATTGTTGCATGTTTCAACAAAATGGGCGATGTGTTGTCTTAGGTTGCCCTTCCCATTGAACTTTTGAAATTTTGGTGGCTGATAGCCATCTGGTAGGCTTAGATTATCAATCTTGTGAGTATAAGGCTTGGCATACATAAGTGAGGAGTGTGAGGTCCCACCTTGCCAAGTTCGAATGACATCATCAACTAAAAGTTTAAGCTCTGGGAATGTAAAAGATGCCACAGTAGCATGAGTAGTGTCATGGAAAGCATTTTGGAGAATTGTTTGATCTAGTTGCTCTTGCTTTTGTTGCTCCAAGCTTTCCTCCATAGCAACTTGCTTACCCCGATCTGAAGTCCTCAACGGGTCTTGTTTTCGAGGGTTTTTTTAGTAGCTAAGCTTGATGCTGCTTGGTTATTTTGGTTTAACAAGTGTTGAGTTGCCAAAAGTTCCTGGAGTTCCTTGATTTGGGCATCCTTTTCAGCCACGGCTTTCCTTAAGCCTTCCACAGCCTTGAGGAGAGTATCTTGGTCACCAGATGTCGCTTCAATAACCAAGGTAGGTAGGAGGGACTCAGGTGGTGAAGAAGGACAGTCAACCCATCTTAACTTTGAAGTAGGCACATGACTGGGCTTGAGACTAATTTCTTCACCTTCACTAGATTCTGAGGAGAAGTACTCGACATCCTTCATAGGTTGGAAAGGTGACTGGATGGCTAATGATCATTATCATAACTCAAAATTTTAATAGAATTTTATTTTTATTTCAGCTAACATATTTTGCCTTTGCTTTGCTTTCCTTGTTAGGTTCGTGAGCAAAACGAGGGATTTTGTGAAGAGGATTAGAAAAGAAGTTGGAAGACGAGGAACTAAATTGAAGAAATGGAAAGTTGGAAGGGTGAAATGCATTAAAATTCCTTAAACCCAAAATCCAAAATCCACAATCCACAATTATCCAAACCCAAAACCCAAAAGCCTAAAGCCCACCTACCCAAACCCAAAAAAACCAAAACCCAAAAAAAAAAAAGGGTAGAAATCCTTCCCCGCTTCTTGAAAAGCTGTTCTACAACTCTACAAGCGGTTTTGCGCCTTCTCTAGTCATCCGTTCCTTTTTGCATCTATGTCCTGTTCTTCATCAAGATGGCCCACACTTCAGAAGCCTTGTACAAGAGACAGAGACCAAAGGCTATTAGTCCTTTGCTTTCCAACCTACAGAAATCAACAGCTATCGAGAGGTTGAAAGGGTTCAATTTTGGCATTTTAAGGATTAAGGGTGGAGAAGAAAAAGGCCAAATCGAAAGGCTAGGGATGGATCTGAGTTCTTTTTTTCTTTTCTTTTCTTTTGCTTTTTTCTTTTAGTATAAATAGGGGTGTTAAGGAGTAGAAAAGGGTTTTTTTTTTTTTGTTTGGATGTGGTGTTGATGGCGGAGAAAATGAGGGATTTTTTTGCTGGAAGGAGATTGTTTTGTGAAAGGAGATTGTGGATTTCATCTCATTGCTAGGCATAGCTCTCAACAAAGTATTCTTTTTTAGGAAAATGGTGAAGGAGATGGTGGAAGCTTGATTTCGTGGGTGGGATTCCTTCCATCATATCCAGATCTGTTTTTCTTTTAAAGATACGTCGTGCTTGTTTTTATTTTTTTGTAGGTGTTTGCTTCTCTTTTTTAGATCTAATGTTAAGCTTGTATATTTGTCATTGGAAAATTGAAGGAAAAAAATAAAAAATAAAAAAAAATTTGTTTAGTTCATTTTGCCTGATGAATGTGCTTTTTTTCCTTTGATGAATGTGTTCTTTCTTTTGAAAATGATGAACCCTAATTTTAAGTTTCTTTTTTTTTTTTTTAATGTTCGATCTGTTTTTGTCTACTTCAAATGACGGGTTGTGTTTCTGGATTGGGTCAACTCGACCCAGTCTAATAAAAAAAAGAAGGCCAAAAAAAAAAAACGAGAGGCTAAAACGAACAAAAAAAATGTATATATATATATATGTATAAGAATGATTAATAATTAAGTAGGTTAATCAATTTAATTTATCATGGTTAATTAAATTAATTAAGTTTAATTAAAATAAATTAATCATGTTTATTGGCTTTAATTTGAGATTATTAGATTTATTTAATGATCTTAATTAAAGGTTCATAAATATGATTAATTAATTTTAATTAATCTTACTTAATGTCAAATTAATCATTTAATTAAACTAATTATCATGGTTAATTAACTTAAATTCTTAATTTTCTTTAATTTTGGTTAAAGTCAAAATTATCTTTATTCATTTCAAATTTCACCCAAAAACTTTTATAATTAAGCAATTTAGTCCAAAGGTTTCAAATCTTTTCAAATCAGTCCTCTATGTTTGTGATTTAATCAAGTCAGATCTCCATGTTTTTGAATTTAATCAAGTCAGTTCACTTAATTTTTTACTTGTGCTCATGGTGCATGCATGTCTTTGATTTTGTCTATTTTAGTTCAAAAGTTTAAAAAATGTTACAATTTGGTCCATCTATTTTTCAAGCTTACTTATTAAGACTTAAGTAAACAAATAATGAATAAGTTGAATCAAAACCCCAATGTTAAAGTATGCAATCGTGTTTAAACGGAGAATTGTGAGGTGCGCATATGCCTTTCATCACTCCTAATCGAACCCTCGAACCCCGATCTTTGTGCAGACTCATTTTAGATGGCTTGTTCCACCTTATAATTTGGACGAGTGGCGACTCTTTCTCTTATATTTTTCAAACTTAACTTAATGTTTTTTTAAGTTGTGTGGTCATCAACAGATAGGCAACTCCACTGGGGATCGAACCCAGAATCTTTAGTTTCCATATTCAGGGTTCACGAGGGTCAAGCTAATACTTTAACTTTGAGGAATTTTTCAGCTTTTGATTTTCTTTGTTTGTTGAGTCTTTGTGGGTCTTTGTCACTTATTGAATGTGCTTATTACTTGTTTGTTTGTTGCTTGTTTGCTTGTGGTTTTGGTGGTTGAGTTTATTTGTTTTTGTCTTTGAGTAATTATCTTGTTACATGTTGACGTGCATCATACAATCTCATATGCTCATCCATCATTGATTTTACATGCTATTCATCATGCATCATACTTACATGCCTACTTGCTTATGTATTGATATATACTTACCTTTTACATTTGGCTATGGAGTACTTGGTGAATCTCTTCCCCCTTGTGAGATTATTTATATTTTGTCGCATGTTGAGTGTTGGTTGCTTTGTGTTGCTTACCTTTTGCATTTGGCATGGGAGTACAAGATGAGTCCATTCCTGTTGTGTAAGTAGGTTTGTTTGTAGATGCTATATCCGTTGAGTGCTTTACATGCTTTATTTGCTTGTTGTGGGATATATGTTACTCTTTTTTGTGGTTGCTATTATGCAGGTTATTAGTGTCATGCCCCTTGCACACACTCACTCTCATTTTGCATTAGGTCCATGTCGAAGGTGAACCCGACCTCTAGTCTAGAATCCTTACGAATCTGGTTTGAAAGAGCAATTCTTCCCGCTTTGAGGAGTAAGATTGGTCCCCGTTAGGTTGTTTCCATTAGTTAATACGACTCTTGATGATGTAATATTATCCTATGTATTAGTGTAATACCCCAAAATTTCAAGAACAAATAAGTGTGAGTTAGGGACTAAACGACGAAGAAACATTGTTAATGGACCTAATTGTCAATTTGTCAAACTTCAAAGGGGTTCAAACCCTTATTGGATAAGGGCGGCTGACTCATCTTTTCCTTTTTGTTTTCTTCTTCCCTCCTTTCCAGCCATTTTCGCGTTGCTCTGTTTTTCTCCCTGCTGCAGCCAAAGTGAACCCAGCCATTTTCCAGCGTCCCCATCTGCAAAATTGGTAAGAGAACTTGAGGGTTTTTGTTCTTCTCTTGCCCAAGAACAAGTCTAGGACTTAGGACCTCTCTTTCTTGCAGAAAAGCCGCCAGATCTGCTCTGTTTCTTCTCCCTCTGCCGCCGGCTGTTGCTGGGTATAAGCTCCGGTTTTTCCTGGTAAAATCAGCCCAGAAACTCCTCTTTTCAGCCTTGATTTATGTTAGGTCACTCTAATCTTGTTGTTCTTTCAATTGCTAGTGGCCCCGTGAAAGTCCCCCCAATTTTTTCCCATCGGCTCTCCCCCATACCGCCAGCTCCAGCCTTGCTTGCTGAGCATTTCTGGTAAGTTGGCTTCTCTAATCTTCAAAAATTAGTGGATTAATGGCGGTTTGTGAGTTAATTGGTTGTGTGGGTGTTTGGGTTGTCCAAAAACAAGATGCCAGAGGTGGGGGATGAGTCTTGGCAATTGGAAAATGGGTTTTGGTTGATGATTGGTGTAGGAGATTAGTGGGTTTGATTGTTGCGTGATATCCGAGAGAAAAAGGGGAGAATTCTGTGAATTGGCCATATTTTTTTTCAAGGCCGGTTCTACCAAATTCCTGTCCATTAGTTTGAGAAATTGTATATCTGTAATTGTGTAATTGTGTAATTGTGTATACATAGATATTAATTGAGAACATTGTGATTAGGTCCTTGATTGTCCTGTGGCCTTAGCACTTGGATTAGGCCTTCTGTCCTGTGTGATTAAGGTAAGTAAATTATGATAATACCCTTTGATTTTAAAAGCATGTTTTGATTTGTTTTTGAAGTGGTGGCGGGACTAAACCCGTTTTATACAGAAATGAGCATGATTGATTTGAAATGAGATTTTGATGCTTTTCATTAAATTGAGCATGCCTACTTGAAATTTGATTGATTGTCCTGATGATTTGAAAGTGATTGGTAAAGAATGATTTTCTGTGAACTTTTGCCTGTTTTGTCTTCGATATGGTTATGTTATTGATTGTAATCCTGCTAGTGGGGGTTAAACGCTAGCACATGTCGACATGTTATTGATAGAACCGGTTCGTTCAAGTGTAGCCTGCCAGTGGGAAGTTTAATACACTGGCCATGACCTATAGAGGAGACGTCTATTTCGTTCCCGTATTGTACCCATTTTTGTGATTACACTTGTTGGCATGCTATAAGTTAATGAGGGCACTCCATGTTTTACTTACTGGGATATTTTATCTCATAGTTTTTCCTTGTCCACCATTTCAGGTAGTGAGACCCGACGCGTGGGAAGCCCGGGGGAGTGACGAGCTAGACGGCTAGGCACTTTTGGACTTAGGTTTTTGTAGCTAAGCCGTTAGTCACCCATGCTTGACATAGAAAATTTTGTGTACAGAACGTAGTGTTAGTCATGATTTTATATATATGAAGTGATAAATATTGTACATTTGACTGGTAACTATTTGGTAAATTAAAAGGCTTAAATCTGAATTACTAAGTAAGAACTCAGTAGGTCTCGAGCCTTGTGCATTTGTGGGCCTCGCCCACGAGTGCACGGCGTTTGTCGCGCCTCGAATTCGGGTTTTGGGGCGTGACAATTAGCTTTTGGAAATATCTCTCATTGATTCCGAAAGGATAAATGGTTGAGAAGGCCTAATGCCCATTAGAAAAACATGTATTGACCTTAGAGATATACCAACCCTAGGACATGTTTCCCTTAGCATCCCACCCGTGAGGTTAGAGATCCTGTGTCTAAGACACAAAGGTCATTTTTCTTCACTAACTTTGTCTCCGCACATGATAGGTTTTTGTTCTTATATGCATTTGAGGTATGATTAGTAATTCATCTTCAGCATTTAGACATCATTCTTGAGGTTAGGAACATTCCATACACTTTGTATCTTCATTTTCAACCCCATATATCATTAAAAAAAAAAAGTTCATGATTGTTTCACATGTCGTATATCCATCCCATTCATTTCACATTAAATCTTCCATATGTCTTGAAAAATTCATGTCATATGTTCATTGCATTGCCTTGCCTTTTCCATCTAATGCATCACAAAACATGTTTTCATATTCATCTCATGTGACATTCTCCATTCTATTCATTTTACATTTCATTTTTCATCTCATATTTCACAAAAATTTACAAAAAAGTGAAATCCCATCCATGTTTATTTCTTTTCTTGCATTCCCAAAAAATGCATGCTTTAGGATACAATTTCACACACGTTACCACTTGCCAGCATATTTATATTCTTGCATCCTTTATCTTTCATTTCCCATCTATGTTTATTTCTTTTCTTGCATTCCCAAAAAAATCCATGTTTTAAGATACAACTTCACACACATTATCACTTTAGAGCATATTTATGTTCCTTCATCCTTTATCTCTCATTTGGCATCCATGTTTATTTCTTTTCCTACACTCCCATAATCTTTTTTGATTCTCTACCTTCAACAATTAAAATATGAATTCATACATGGTCAAATGCGATTCTTCGTCAGTCAAGACACCTTCTGAAATATTCATCTGTGGAGAAAGCTTTGACCAACAAAGGATTAAGGAGATCTCCAATCACAAACATTTCTCTCCTATCATTCATAATTGCCAAGGCCACGGGGCAAGCTTAGGAAGACAAGAACCAAGAGTAGCCTTGAAGATCAAAAGCTCAAGCACATCACACTTTATGTGGCTCTAGCAATCAAGGGATTCTCCAAGGAAAGGAATGCAACTACTCATTAAACAATTGTACTTTGAAAGATCCAGGAGTTAGATTTTACTAGGGACTTGAATGCTACCATGTTGATGTACTTAGTGTGATGTACTAGGCTTCTACATTGTAATGAATGACAATCTTTATAATGCATGTTGAATTGCTTGTAAGTGTCCTTTCTATAGCCCTTGGAGTCTGATGGAAATCTCAAGGCGTTCAAAGATATTTTGCTTCACCTGAGGCTCCTTAAGGATTGGAAATCGACAATGTGTGAATCCATATAGTAATTGTTGAAGCATTAAATCATGCAAAATTATGGGATGACTTCTAACATTATTCTAACGTTGTTTATTTTTCTTTTACTTTCTGTTTGTAGGTAGGCTTTGTAAACTACTTCAATAATAATAATAATAATAATAATAATAAACAAATCAAGCATGGTAGTCCCTCTATATTTTCTCTCTCTTTGGAGCATTGCATCATCCATCTAGAAGGCAACTTCAACATGCTTTTATAAGCTCATCAAAATATGATATTGAACATTCCTTTTATTCGCCTCATCTCTTAATTGAGTATATGAGTTTTTTTTTTTAAGCAATGACAAGACTATTGAGCATCAAGGTGAAAGAGACCTCATTGAATACTTGAACAACTTCTTCAACTTCGGTGTCACCTCTTTAAAAGTTGAATGCACCATCATATTCTTCTTAGTAAAGCTTGGGAAAAACAAACATTACACCTTGAGCTTTGGTTGTTGAAGACACGAAGAGATCTAAGGGAGTAATGTGGAAGAATTTTTGTTGAAAGCACCTTCATGGAAAAGGCATCTCAAATTTTCAATCTATTTGCTTAATAAGAGCTATAGTGGACCTATACACAAGGCGTGTGGATCTAGATTCAGTGAACAAGGGGGCAAATCTAGCACATGGGGAAACCTGAGTATTATTGCTCCTAAGGATGAACTCTTATTTGACATGGCCATTACTCCCGCCTTGGGAAGCACTTTGGCTAATTGGATAGTAGAGCTTTTCTCTACTTCATTCATCTATGAGTAGGATAAGTTAGCTTTCTAGTAGCTTAGCTTATGGCTACATGAAAGGAGGGAATAACAAGCTCTTTATGTTCTCTGAAATATTTGTTATCATGCTAATTAGTTTTCTGGTCTTTACAATTCTGTAACACATGTTGCCATATCATTATCCATTAAACTTGATGCAACTCTTCTTGTTAATCATTGTCCAAACCATCATTCACCATTAAGACATCATTTGATGCCATTAATATTCTCAAAAAAAAAAAAAAAAAAATCTTCCCTGCATATATATGCTTTTCTCGTATGCTATTACTTATCCAAATTTCTCTTTCCTTTCAGGCTTTACTAATGATGAATCTAAATACAATGACGCCATTTCAAGATTGGTATATGTTTCAAATGATCCAAATCCATGTCGAGGAAGATGATGGTGATCTAGATTCTTCCCTTGAATTAATTGATGTGTTGCAAAATGGAGGCCAAAATTGTAGTTAAATGTGATAGACTTATACAAGAAGAAAATGGTGAGAAAAGATTTGAAACGAGAGAGAGAGAATAAGGAAATCTTGCTAACTTAAGTTGAACGATTGTCATCATTTTGAGGTCTAAAGTGAAAAGCTCAAGGATCAAAGGCCATCTTTCATGAGCCTAATTCCCAAACACTTTACCCAAAAGAGTCATCCTTTCATCAACCAAGTTGAGCCTAAAAAAGAAAAAGTGAGCCCTTTCTTTCATACCTATCCCAAAACCAAGGAATCTAGTTATTGGAGGCAAGATCATATTGCTAAAAGCCATGAAGAGAAATCTCAAAGGAGGAGCAAAGTTCAAAGAGAGCAAAAGCTCAACAAAAGGAAGAACAAAAAGAAAAAAAAAAAAGAAAAAAAAAAGAAAGAGAAAAAAGAAAAAAAGAGAAAAGAAATGACAAGGCAAATGTCACATGGCAAAGGTTTGAAATGGAAAGCTCCTAGCTAAAGCATGTAACTTGGGGAGCATATTGGGAAATTTTGAGCCTTTAATTCCCATTCTTTTCCTAAAACCTTAACCAAACCCTATTACAACCCAAGGAAAAGTCCTTGAGGGTTTTGAAACTATAGATATCAAAATGATGGCAGTCATTAGACTAAGAATAGCAAATCATAATCAAATTCAAAAGCTAGTAGATTTAATGATGAGAGGCCATGTTTGTTTATCCTAAATATTTTACATTGTCCTTAGTCATCCTTTTTGAGCCTAAAGAAAAGCCAATCATCCAAATTATAAGAGTCGAGATGATTTTCTTGTGAATTTACCTACATCATGAACCTGGGGAGTGAAGAGTGATTGTGAAAGGGAAATACCTATGGAAAGAGATTTTGAGCCTTCATATCTTTCCTTTTGATAACCTAACCCAAAACCACATTACAAGCCAACAGTAGTCTTTATTAGTGAATTTAACAGCTCTTAGTTTAATCATGAATTTCTTTAAAAAAATAAATAAATAAAAGGGCAACCTAGCAAGCTAAATGTTTCCTTGACCTGGAAAGTTGAAGATCCAGTGATGAAAGGCATTGTTTCTCTATCCCAAACAATTAACGTTGTCTTTTGCTTACCCTTTTTGGGTCAGAAATAGGCAATCATCCAAGTTTAGAAAAGCCAAGATGATTTTTTTGTTATTAACCCACATCAATGAACGGGTCATGAAGAGGGAAATGTAAGGGGGAATATATGGATTTTGAGCCTTTATTCCTTTCTTTCATAATAGCTTAACCCCAAGCCACATTACAAGCATAGATGAAGTCCTTATTTGAGGATTTGAAACTTTCTCTGTCAAGGAACAAAAAAAAAAAAAATAAATAATAATAATAATAATCCTTATTTTAGTAAGTCTAAGTTGGTTAGCATTGCTACAAGCTTAATGGTTCATATCTATCTTCTAAACATGAAAGGTTAGTTCATAGGAAGGAGATAGATTCAATTTGTCTACTTTGGCATGGAAGTAGACATTGCCTCATATGCTAAGAGCTAGATTGGTGGAAGTACAAAGAGAATAAATTCTTGAAGCAAATACTTTATAGCCTAAATTTCTTCTAGCTTTGTCAAAATTGTTGCATCAAAAGTTATACACTTCAAAAAAAAACAAATGTTTATCTCAAAATCACATCATCCTCAAACTCTCAATACATTGTCCGTCCACATTATCCACATCTAGTCTTCTCTTTCTATCCATTCATATTACCCACACCCTAGCCTTCTTTTTCTTGTTTAGATTGGAATGCTAATTGGTTATGATGCTTTATTTCAATTAATATAATTGCTTTATTTAACTGAAATCTCTTGACAAATCTACAAAAAGATGAAAGTTGCAGAGAAAAGCAAAAGCTTGATTTAATGGTCATGGTGCTTATCCTATCTTGCAATGATTTGAAGATTTTCCCTAGTGAACTAGAGATGTTCTCAAGTCACTGAACTTTATGCAAAGCATGTCATTGAGCCTATTAATGAATGCACAACATAAAAGACACTAGACTCTTGCCAAGTAAGGACATCCACCATATATTCAGGGAAGTTTCTTAATCTCTCTTCATTTTACATTATCTTCTATGTGAAAGTTGTCTCACTTGCATTTGTTTCATTGTTACAGATCTTTCAAACATTACCTTCATTTGGCCCCTTGGCTATGTTTACCCTCATTTGGCCCTTTAGCCACTCAAACTTGCTCAGTCCTTTGACCGTTGCAACTTAACTTGCTTGGTTATAAAACCGTTTCTTACTTGGTTATAAAACCATTGTTGTTCGATTGTAAAATCATTTGTTGCTCAGTTATAAAACCGTTTCTATTCAACTAGCTTGGTTATACAACCATTGCTACTCAACTGGCTTGGTCGTTTGATCATGGCCACTTGACTTGCTCAATCATTTGTTTGTTACAACTCAACTTACTCGGTTATAAAATTGCTTCTTGTTTGATTATAAAACTGTTTCTTGTTCGATTATAAACCATTTCTCACTTGGTTATAAAATCATTTCTTGTTTGGTTATAAAACCGTTTGTTGCTTGGTTATAAAACCGTTTCTACTCAATTAGCTTGGTTATACAACCATTGCTACTCAACTAGCTCGGTCGTTTGACCATGGCCACTCGACTTGCTCAGTCATTTAACTGTTGTAACTCAACTTATTCGGTTATAAAATCGCTTATTGTTCGGTTATAAAACCACTTCTCACTTTGTTATAAAATGATTTCTTGTTTGGTTATAAAATAGTTTCTTGTTCGGTTATAAAACTGTTTCTGCTCAACTAGCTCGGTTATACAACTGTTGCTACTCAACTTGTTCGGTCATTTGACCGTTGCAATTATAAAACTATGTTTACTTTTCTTATTTGCTCATTTGACCGTTGCGGTTATAAAACTATTTTTACTTTACTTGTTCGGTCATTCGATCATTATGGTTATAAAATTGTTTTTACTTTTACTTGTTCGGTCATTCAACTGTTGTGGTTATAAAACCGTTTTTACTTTACTTGTTTGGTCATTTGACTGCTGCAGTTTCTTAACCATTTTTACTTTACTTGTTCGATCATTTGACCGTTGCGGTTATAAAATCATTTTTTATTCCATTTGTGCGGTCATTTGACCTTTGCAATTATAAAACCATTTTATTCCACTTGTTCAGTCATTCAACTATTGCAATTATAAAACCATTTTTATGTCATTCGTTCAATTAATCCGATCGTTGCAGTTTCTTAGCCATTTTATCTCATTCGTTTGATTAATCTGATTGTTGTGGTTTCTTAATTGTTTTATCTTATTCGTTCAGTTAATCCAATCATTATGGTTTCCTAATTGTTTTTACTTTACTTGTTTGGTCATTCGATTAGTTTTACTTGTTTAGTTGCAAAAAAAAAAGAAAAAAAAAAGAAAAAAAAAACAAAAACAAAAAAAAAAAGAGTTAAAAAATTTGAGTTATTTTTGCCTTTTCTTCTCATTCTTAACAAAAAGAAAAGAAGAAAAGAAAAGAAGAAAAGAAAACACAAGAGTGGTAACTTTCATAATTCAAATTTTTAATAGAACTTTATTTTTATTTTTATTTTAGCTAACATATTTTGCCTTTGCCTTTGCTTTGCTTTCCTTGTTAGGTTCATGAGTAAAAAGGGGGATTTTGTGAATAGGATTGGAAAAGAAGTTGGAAGGTGAGGGACTGAATCAAAGAAATGGAAAGTTGGAAGGGTGAAATGCATTAAAATTCCTAAAATCCAAAATCCACAATTATCCAAACCCAAAAGCCTAAAGCCCACTTACCCAAACCCAAAAAAAAAGCAAAACCCAAAAAAAAAAAAAAAGCAAAAATCCTTCCCTCTTCCTTAAATGTTGTTCTACAGCTCTGCAAGTGGTTTTGCGCTTTCTCTGGTTATCCGTTCCGCTTTGCATCCATGTCTTGTTTTTTATCAAGATGGCCCACATTTCAGAAGCCTTATACAAGAGACAAAGACCAAAGGCTATTAGTCCTTTGCTTTCCAACGTACAGAAATCAGCAGCTATCGAGAGGTTGAAGGGGTTCAATTTTGGCATTTTAATGATCAAGGGTGCAGAAGAAAAGGGCTGGATCAAAAACCTAGGGATAGATCTAGGTTCTTTGTTTCTTTTCTTTTCTTTTGCTTTTTGCTTTTAGTATAAATAGGGGTGTTGAGGAGTCGAAAAGGGTTTTTTTTTTTTTGTTTGGATGTGGTGTTAACGGCGGAGAAAAGGAGGGATTTATCTATTGGAAGGAGATCGTCTTGTGAAAGGAGATTGTGGATTTCATCTCATTGCTAGGTATAGCTCTCAACAGAGAATTATTTTTTAGGCAAATGGTGAAAGAGATGTTGGAAGCTTGATCCCGTGGGTGGGATTCCTTCCATCAGATTTAGATCTATTTTTCTTTTAAAGATCTACCATGCTTGTTTTTATTTTTCTGTGGTTGTTTGCTTTTCCTTTTTAGGTCTAATGTTAAGCTTGTATATTTGTCATTGGAAAATTGAATGAAAAAAATCCAAAAAAAAAAAAAATTGTCCAGTTCATTTTGCTTGATGAATGTGATTTTTTTTTATGATGAATGTGTTCTTTCTTTTGAAATGATGAACCCTGATTTTAAGTTTCTTTTTTTTATGTTTGATCTATTTTTGTCTACTTCGAGTGATGGGTTGTGTTTCTAGATTGGGTTAACTTGACCCAGTCTAGTAGAAAAAAGAAGGCCAACAAAAAAAAAGGGGGCTAAAACGAACATAAACAATGTGTGTATATATATATATATATATATATGTATAAGAATGATTAGTAATTAAGTAGGTTAATCAGTTTAATTTATTATGGTTGATGAAATTAATTAACTTTAATTAAAATAAATTAATCATGTTTATTGACTTTAATTTGAGATTATTAGATTTATTTAATTATCTTAATTAAAGGTTGATAAATGTGATTAATTAATTTTAATTAATCTTAATTAATATCAAATTAATCATTCAATTAAACTAATTATCATGATTAATTAACTTAAATCCTTAATTTTCTTTAATCTTGGTCAAAGTCAAAATTACCTTTATTTATTTCAAATTTCACCCAAAAACTTTTATAATTAAGCAATTTAGTCCAAAGGTTTCAAATCTTTTCAAACTAGTCTTCTACGTTTTTGAATTTAATCAAGTCAGTCCTCCATGTTTTTGAATTTAATCAAATTAGTCCATTTAATTTTTTACTTGTGCTCATGGTGCATGGATGTCTTTGATTTTGTCTATTTTAGTCCAAAAGTTTAAAAGATGTTACAATTTGGTCCATCTATTTCAAGCTTACTTATTAAGACTTAAGTAAACAAATAAAGAATAAGTTGAATCAAAACCTCAATGTTAAAGTATGCAACTGTATTTAAACGAAGGATTATAAGGTGCGCACATGCCCTTCCTCACTCCTAACCGAACCCCCGAACCCCAATCTCTGTACAAACCCATTTTAGGTAACTTGTCCCACCTTATAATGTAGACGAGTGGCAACTCCTTTTCTTATATTTTTCACAGTTAGCTTAATGTTTTTTTTAAGTTGTGTGGTCATCAACAATTGTTTTTCATTGTAGCCTCCTTACGACGTCTTCTAGTAATTGCCTTAGGAGGGACACCAACTTAGATCTTATCATGCACGCTTTGGCACGAGTCAGCAAGGAAGATTGATTGGAAAAGATTTGAACTTTTCGAGTTGCAAAAGGAGTTACAGCTTACTTTGAGTCCACCATGCTTGGAAGGATATGGTAGAATTTTTCTTTGACTAAAAGATGAAAGGCAGAGATTTCCCCAATGAAGTTACCAAAGATGTGTAGTCATAAAATCTGCAAAAATCAAATAATATGTATTGATTTGCAAAAATAAATACAAATTGCAATGAATTTGAAAGGAAAATGGGAAACAATCTCTGATTTGGAGTGCTGTAGTGCACGCGCTCGAGTTTTGAAGAGTAACACATCCTAGAACAACACGATCCTCTGATTAATAGCTGAATCTAGAAGGGTAAGGGCTTAAGCTTCTTGTCCTTCGAGGGATTCAAGACTTGCACTTGAAACTTTTCCTCCTTGACATGGATTTGGAGCTTACCCTTGGCAAGAGGTTGGGGCTTGAAACTTCGAGAATTATAGAAGGGGACTTGAAGCTTGTTGTTCCTCTCCTTTTCTCCTTCTTCCTTCTTTTTGTTTTTTTTTTTTTTTCTCTTCTCCTCCCCTTTCTTCATCAAATGATGGCCTATTTATAGGCAAAGGAGTCTTGCCAAATGACCTCAAATACCCTTGATTTTTAGGATAATTTGGTCATTTTAATATATTTATTTTTTAAAAATTTAAAGAGAAAATATCTCTTTAAAGATTTATTACCCCAATTTTCATGATTTTACCAAGGTAACATATTTTAACCTTAAAAAATTTTTAATGTCTACACTAAGAAATATCTAATTTAATTTTAAATTTTTAAAAATTTAACTTTTTTTTTATCTCTTTGTTAAATTTTTGATAATATGAAACAACTATCCATTAACAATTTTTTAAAAAAAATTTATTAATATTTCATGAAAAATTGAATTTTATTCTATTGCTTTGGTGGAGATTTCCTGTAAGTTAGATTGCTAAAATGACTAAAATAAAATTGTCGTGTAATTTATAGGTCCACTTAAAAATAAGTTTTCACATTTGTAAGTTACAATAGTTTTAATTATAAAACTCCCCTTATAGGTAACATAAATTCCAATTTTTTTATTAAACTAAACAAAGTTATTAAACAAAAAAATAACAAAAATTGGGAACTCTGTCTGAACCTAGAAAGCCTTGGTTCTTACCAACGGAACTTATTGTTCCGAGTAGCTTTGCTTCCTTTATTTAAATTCCAATTTGTAAAGAGGTTTTTTCGGAGGGTCTGACTCAATTGAATTTCAAATTAATCAATGAAAAAAAAAAAAAAAACCCTAGTTCTTCAAAACCAAACTTTAGGATACAATTGACAAGAGTGAAAGACGAGATCGAAAATGGTGCGGTAGAGGAAGGTGATTTTGGGTTTGGGATTGAAAATTCTTTTCCTTATGCAAGTGGTAAGGATAGGTCTGAGGTTAAGGACCTTGGACGTACTGCTACATTTCCTTAATGACTGAAGTAACACGTAAGTTCAGTTCTTCCCGGTCATGCAATTGCATGACAGCTACAATAGGCATGTTTGCACCCAATCCTCTATCCCCAAGATCATCGCCTGAATGGACATGTTAGACTCCGATTATCTCGTTAAGCAGGCCACATGGATACCTCATTAGGGCTTATAAATACCTCCATGGGCCACCTCGAAAAGGTTATTGAAACCGACCTAAAACTTCTTTTTCCATAATTCTTAAAGGTAGACCAAACTATTGCTGACTTAAGCATTGGAGTGTCTACCCTGAGGATCCACCTCAAGGCTTTGCAGGTCATCCCGAAGAGAAGACTTGGACTGGAAGAAGTTATCTAGTTTGTAGTAATCACATTTGGCGTCGTTTGTGGGAAACCAAACTAAAAGCTTCATCATTCTTTTGTTACCATGGTTAATACTCGGTCTGTCCGAATTAGAAGTCAAGCCTAGCCTCTTGGACGAGGTCAACCTCAGCACCCATATAACCTTCCACCTTATACCCCAAACCTATTTGCTCCTATGGAACATGTAGAATGAGTCGATGAGAACCAACCTCACAATTCCGTTCCCACTCCTGACCAGGGTGATGCAGTCTTAGGTCAACTTGTAGCAATGCGATAGCAGTTTGGCGTCTTTCAGTTAGTTTTGGCTCAGCTCTTAGCTCGAAATAATCTTGGAGATCCCCTCATTAATCTACTAAATCTAACTCAGCAACCCCAAGTTCAACCGCAATACCCCAACCCAATTCACTCCAATGATAACCGACATGTTCCTGCTCTTAGTGAATCACATGATCAATCTCGTGGTTCCACCCTAACAACCTCTGCCTGATGAAGTCACACGATGTCTGGACAGTTTAGAAAAGATGATGGCTAAGCAACGAGGTGCTCCACTTCTTCAAAATAATGCTACTTCAATACCTCATCCTTTGAACATCAACATAACCTTGTAACCTTATCCTACTGGCTTCAAGATACCTCAGTTTGAAACATACGATGGAACCAAGGATCCAGATGATCATCTACATGCTTTTTCTTACTGTATGCAAGCTCAAAGTGCCTCTAATGCCTTGATGTGCAAAATCTTTCCTTCCACTCTCTGAGGTAATGCTCGAACTTGGTATTATAGTCTACCCCTGAGATTTATCAGCTTTTATACAGAGATGGTGTTTGTCTTTGCTACTAAGTTCTCCAATATAAGGTTAATCAAGAAAACTACACCTAAACTTATGCGAATCATATAGAGGGAGAGAGATTTAACGATGCAATCCTAGAGGTTAGCTCATTTGACCAAGCTGTAGGAATTGCAATCATAATTCAAGACCTTAATCATGACAGATTCAAGGACAATCTCATTAAGCATCCCTTTGCTTCCTTTAATGAAGTTAACGATAGATCCTTGAAATTCATAACAACTGAAGAATATGCTTTATCACAGAAGCCAGTGCCGGCTAAGAACCACAACCCATCTTGGAGAAAAAAGGGCCAAATTAGGAAGTGAGTGAAAACAGCTCCTAACCGAGGTCCAATGTCGATCTCCACTCTCAAATTTGGAAAACAGAATTTAGTGGGACCTTAACAAACTTTTGGGAAAGCACCAACTATGTGGACCCCTTTTAATCTATCGAGGTTGCAGATATTCATGCAAATTAAGAATAAGATGGACGTGAGGTGACCAACGCCAATGAGAAGTTCTCCTACTACCCGAGATCACACCAGATACTGTGATTTTCATCAAAATCATGGTTATACCATGGAGGAGTGTAATCAGCTGAAGTTTGAGTTGGAAGGCTTAGCTCGAAAAGGGATGTTGAATAAGTACATTCAGAAAGCAGATCAGCCTAACTTTGTCAAGGAACAGGGGTCACAGTCATAGGGGCCTCGTGATCCATGTAATAGGAAAGGAGTGGGATATTAACAAGCTCCACCACCCTTCCCACCACCAGCTAGAATCATTTACATGATTATGGGTGGCTTAGAAGCAAGAGGTTTGAGCTTCAAACAGTGGAAACTGTATGTCAAAGAGGTGAAACACCAAAACAAAGCTCAGAAATGAAAGTTTGATGATGCTGAATGGAAGAGTCAACCCATCACTTTTACATTTGCTGACCTTGATGGAGTTATAACTCCCCGCAATGACCCATTGATCACATCTATTGTAATCAACAACTGTGAGGTACAGCGTGTTTTTATCGATCTAGGCAGTGCACTAGATATCATGTATTACCATTGTTTTGAGCCTGGACCCAGCTCTATTACTGAGATACAATGGTCCTATATATGGTTTTAACAACTAGCCTATTTAGGTGGAAGGGGTCCTTGCTCTCAATGTGGCATTTGGAAGTGGCCAAACTTATGTCACCCCCTCAATTCAGTTTTCAGTTGTTAAAATGGTGTCACCTTTCTAGGCCGGCCTACATTAACGAAGATCCAAGCTATGGTCTCTCAACCCCATCTCTGCATGAAGTGTCCCACTCCTATGAGAATAGCAACACTACGAGGTAATCAGGAGATAGCCAAACATTGTTATATTACTTCAGTTACAAGACCGCAAAAAGAGAAGAATCAGATGTCAAAAACCATTCAACAGCAAGTTCATGATCAGTAGCAGGTGACAGGGGTAAAGATACTTGATCATCGACCGGAGGATGAAACCCGAGCTGCCCCAATTGAAGATGTTGAGGAAGTATAGATCGATGATAGAGATCCAAACAGCAAAACCCAAATCAAAACTGGTTTGAACCAAGACGAAAGAGCCGAGCTGATAGCATTCTTCCAAGCCAACAAAGATGTTTTTGCTTGGACCTCTGTAGACATGCTAGGAGTTCCCACCTCTATATCTATGCACAGACTCAGCACAAATCCCCTGAAAAAGCCAATTGCACAAAAACGACACCCCTTTGGGGGGAAGAGGCTCAAGGTGATTAAAGATGAAGTAGAAAAGCTTTTATAGGCAAGTTTTATCAGAAGAGTTGACTATTGTGAATGGGTCATAAACCTGGTGTTGGTCAAGAAATTTAATGGTAAGTGGCAAATGTGTATCAACTATACTAATCTTAATCAAGCCTATCCTAGGGATTGCTACTCAATGCCAAATATTAACAAACTGGTTGAAGCAACTTCTGGAAATGAGAGGTTGAGTCTCTTAGATGCATATTCTAGTTATCACCAAGTTCCAATGGCCCCCGAAGACGAAGAGAAAACTTCGTTCTATGCAGGAGATGAAATCTATTGCTATGTCATGATGCCTTTCGGCCTAAATAACGCAAGTGCCAGCTATTAGAAAATGGTAACCATTGTATTTCAAGCTCAAATTGGTAGGAGCTTAAAAATTTATGTTGATGACATTGTTGTAAAGGGCTTGAAAGCTGAAGATTATATAGTTGACTTGGAGGAAACTTACACTAATTTGATGAAGAACATAATGCAGTTAAATGCAACCAAATGTATCTTTGGAGTGGAATTCGAAAAATTTCTAGGTTTCATGGTTTCTAGACGGGGTATTAAGGTCAACCCAAAGAAGATTAAAGCGATAAAGGAGATGAGACCTCCAAAGTCAGTGAAAGAGGTGTAGAGGTTAACTGATAGGGTGGCAGCCCTTTATAGATGCGTTTCCAAATTTGTTGACAAGTGTCTTTCATTCTTCAAGATTATGAGATCTATGACTCAAAAAGACGAATTTGGCAAATAGAAAAAGTTCGACTAGAATTCAGAATGACAAACTGCATTTGATGAGCTTAAGCCTTATCTTAGCTCACCTCCATTGCTAATGAAAGCTGTTGATGGGGAGATATTTTACCGATACCTCGGTATCTCACACGAGGCAATCAGCTCGGTACTAGTTAGGGAAGAAGGATAATAGCATCAGCCAGTTTACTATACTAGTAAAGTGCTACATGGGGTAGAACAGAGATATTCCATTGTCGAAAAAGCACTCTAGCAGTTGTTATCTCCGCTAGGAAGGTAAGGCCATACTTTCAGTCACACTCGATTGTTGTCCTCATAGACTAGCCACTTTGGCAAATATTACAGAAACCAGAATGTTCAAGTAGATCGATCAAATGGGCAGTCGAGTTGGGAGAGTTTGAAATAACGTTCCAGCATAGATCAGCAATTCGAGCTCCAGCAATTCGAGCTCAAGCACTAGTAGATTTTGTTGTTGAATGCACTTTTGATCAACCAAGTGAGAAAGTCCAACCAATTACATGCGTTTTATATGTTGATGGTGCATCAAATAACAAAGGATTAGGAGCTGGAGCAATCTTGGTGAGACTAGATGGCTACCGAAGTAAGCATGCCTTGAAGTTCAATTTTGATGCAACTAACAACATGATCGAATATGAAGCTTTGCTACTTGGTCTACAGCTAGCATTGGAATTGAAAGTCACAACAATACAGATTTACAATGACTCACAGCTTGTAGTTAATTAAGTTAACTCCATTTGCGAGGTAGTCGACCCAACTTTGATGAAGTATATAGCTCTGGCGGCCAAACTCAAGTGCAAATTTGAGAAATTCTGTCTGACTAAGATATCTCGAGCTAAAAATGAACAAGCAGATTCACTCTCTAAGTTAGCCAAGCAGATTCACTCTTTAAGTTAGCCAAGCAGATTCACTCTCTAAGTTAGCCAAGCAGATTCACTCTTTAAGTTAGCCAAGCAGATTCACTCTCTAAGTTAGCCAAGCAGATTCACTCTCTAAGTTAGCCTCTAATAGTTCCCGAGGTGCAAGATCAATTTTTTGTTGAGGTTTTAGATGAGTCTAGCTTCAAAAAACCAAAGATGATGAAGATCAACACGGATCCAAGCACACCAAGCTAGACAAACCCAATTGTATCTTTCCTACAGGATGGGTCAGTTCTTGATGATAAACAGAAAGAAATGAGACTGCGAAAGAAAGCATCTCGATATGCTTTAATGGATGGAGTCCTATATAAGAGGTCTTTCTCATTTCCCTTTCTCCGATGTTTGAGCCCTTATGAAGCTGAATATGCACTTCGGGAGGTCCATGCAGGTGTTTGTGGGAGTCATGTTGGTGCTCTAACCCTAGCTCATAAAGCCCTCAGACAGGGATACTATTGGCCAAATATGCATAAAGATGCGACTGATATCATGCAAAGGTACCCAAAGTGCCAATTTTTTGCACATCTAACTCACCAACCAACTGAAGAACTTACAAATCTAGTGGCACCATGGCCATTTGGTCAGTGGGGACTTGATCTCTTAAGTCTATTTGTGAAAGGAGTTGAAGGAGTAACCCATTTGGTAGTCGGAGTTGATTACTTCACGAAATGGGTTGAACCTGGGCCATTATCCAGCCTTACCTCCAAGAAGGTTGAAGACTTTGTTTTCAATTCAATCATCTGTAGATATGGGATTTTGAATCAAATTGTGGCTGATAACAAAACTCAGTTCAACTGCTCCTCATTTAGAGACTTCTGTTCCAATCATGGAATCAAATTACAGTTTACCTTAGTGACCACCCAGAGTCTAATGTTATGGTGGAATCTGTCATTAAAGCTATTTTGGAAGGAATAAAACCGAAGTTGGAGCAGCATAAGGCCGGGTGGGTAGATGGGCTTAACAACGTGCTATGGGCATATAGAACTATGAGCCGAACTATCACATGTACTATTTTCTACCTCTATTTATTCTCTCATTACTTTATTTCTTTTCTTGTTGCCCCATTTTAGGTCAAATATATATATAACATATAAAGCATATGCTAAAGACTATAACTTAATGAAATAGGTGAAACGTTATACCACCTGGCCTTTAGTACCGAAGCAGTCAGTTCCGTTGAAATAGGAGTCCTAAGCTTTAGGGTCACCCATTTTGATGAAGAATGAAATGGACAATTGCTTCCAAAGAACCTTGATCTGCTTGACGAAGTTAGAGAAGGAGCATGACTTCGAACTTTGGCGTACAAGCAAAGATTAACCAACTTCTATAACAAATGGGTTTGCCCTTGAACATTTAGAGTTGATGACCTTGTTTTAAGGAAAGGCGAACTAACGGGATTTGAAATTCATTTTGGCAAATTAGCCCCAAATTGAGAAAGCCCTTATACAATAGCCCGAAGTGCCGCACCCAGATGCCTATATTCTTCAACATGCTGAAGGGAAAAGAGTTCCTACAGTTTAGAATGTGAACAATTTGAAAAATTTTTCCCCTTAATTCAATTCCCCTAGTGAACTTTATCTTACTTTATAATTGTTTATAACGGTTGCCCCATTTTAGGTCAAATATATATAACATATAAAGCATATGCTAAAATTGTAACTTAATGAAATAGGTGAAACACTATAGCACCTGGCCTTTGGTACCGAAGCAGTCATTTCTGTTGAAATAGGAGTTGTAAACTTTAGGGTCACCCATTTCGATGAAGAATGAAATGGACAATTGCTTTGAGTGAACCTTGATCTGCTTGACGAAGTTAGAGAGGGAGCACAACTTCGAACTTTGGCATATAAGAGAGATTAGCCAACTTCTACAACAAACGGGTTCACCCTTGAACATTTAGAGTTGGCGACCTTGTTTTAAGGAAAGCCGGCCTAATGGGATTTGAAATTCGTTTTGGCAATTGGGAAGGCCCTTATACAATAGTCGAAGTGCCGCATCCAAGTGCCTATATTCTTCAAGACGCTGAAGGGAAAAGAGTTCCTAGAGTCTGGAATGTGAACAATCTGAAAAAGTTTTACCCTTAATTCAATTCCCCCAGTGAGCTTTATCTTAGTTGATAATTGTTGATTCCTCTATTTGAGCTCAATTTCTTGTCATTTAGTTCTTTGGAACTTTTATTCGAGGTCAATTTCTTATCATTTAGCTCTTTGGAACTTTTGTCCAAGGTCAATTTCTTATCATTTATTTCTTTGGAACTTTCATTCAAGCTCAATTTGTTTCTTGAATTTGAATCTTGTTAATGAATTTCACCTCATGTTCGAGGTGATTTCCTTTCAATTTCAACTTGAAGCATACACAACAAAAATGCATAAATGTGCAAAAAAAATCTCAAATATATAAATAAATTGTCAACAAATGTTACAAAAACATTTAAAACAAAACACACTATTTACAATTTAGCACAAGAAAGAAGAAATTAGAAAAACAAAGCATGTTATTGTGCTGATGGAGGTGGTTGGTTCACTTCGTCTATTGGAGGTGGCTGGTTCACTTCGAGTAAAGGTTGTTGATTAACTTCAGCACTTCTGACCTCTGGCTCATTCTCTCTAACTTCAACACCCCCCACATTGGCACTTTTGACTTCTGTTTCTTCCTCAACCATAACAAACTTGAAGTTGAAGTTAGGAGGAGAGATGGTACGACATTCACTATTGTGCTCCCATTTCAGCTAGACTTTAGGATGAAAGTCAGTTCTCATGCTTTCTCCATCTTCTTCCACCCCTCCTTCTTGCTCCTTGAAAGTGATGCCAGTCACATCTAGTTCAGGATGTTAAGCCTTCACTTTCTTTCTGTAGTCGAAGAATGCCAGAATCGCCATAGGAAACCGGTAAAGGTTCACAATGTTGTCAAAAGTGCTAACTTCAAGAACCTAGCAATGTGCTCCTCCATCGCGTTGTGAACCAACAAGTTTACATTCTTCTTTAGCTCAACAACAACCTTTTTCATTCCTCCAATCTCTTTCTACGCTTCTATTTTCTCCTCACAAATTCTTCTTTTTCTCTCCTTAAGTGCCAATTGCGTCTTCACTACATCATTCTCCTCCTAAAGCTGCTTGAGCTCTGGCATGACCTCTGCCAGATCTTTCTCCACTTCATCCTTCTTCTTCCCCAATTCCTCCTTCTCTTTCACCAAAACATTACGTTCCTTGAGGGTTTCAAAAAACTTCTGTGACAGAGCATTCACCAAGTTCGTAGCTTGCAACACCCAAACAGTAAAAAAAAAAATTATATATATAAAAAAAAAAACAATCATACCTTAAGAACGTGCTTCACAATCTCAACCCCACCATCGCTCAACACCTTTTCCCGAGCTTGGTAGTGATCCACCTCAAGGAAGGTTGAGTTTATAAACCTCTTCGTAGCTGTCATGCTCTTTGTATCGAACAAGCTGCCTTGCTACGAAGGAGCAAGAACAAGGGACTTCCCGTTTCCATGGGTTATAACCTCAACCTCCCTAAGTTTAGGATCCAGTTCAACCAATGGTGGACAAGGTATGAACTTCACCACCTCATTCCCCCTAAACTCCTACTCCTCCACCCTCATCCTCTTTTGAGCAGGTCTAACATCCTCACTTCCTTTCCATTTGAGCTCCGGCCTTAGCCCTTTAATATCTGAAACTCGAACGGAAGTACTAGAAGGTTGTCCCTTTTCTCTACCTACTTCTCCCTTTTGACTTGCAGCAATTGTTGTGATTGAAGTCTTTAACTTTTTCCTTGCCTTCTTCGGAATAACCATCCCCCCAACTGTAGCAAGAAACTTGTCCATCTTTTCTGCAAAATAAGGAAATGTTAAAACAACAATCAGAACCCCACTACACAATTATACAATGCAAAATAAGACACACCTTCACTCAAAGAGTTTGCCCCATAAATCTCAACCGCCTCCATAGCATCTGAGTTGGTGAGATACATGATGTCTACCACATCATCCCACTCTTTCACCAACTTCTCTACGTCCTCTTCCTTATCTTCATTCAAACTATACTTATTTTGGTTGGCCTTTTTTGCCTTCCAAGTGGATAAGAATTACACTTCAGCATCCCCCTTCCCCCACTCAGTGTCATCAACGAAGAAAAATTTCTCCTTCCATCCCTTGATGAATGATGGCCCTACACTAAACAAGTTCCTCTTCTCCCTATTGAACACTCAGGGAGTAAAGTAAACCAACCTTTCTCCTTTGTACTCCCACCCTTTAGGACAAAGAAGGGCTTAAACATGTTTATAGTATGAACTCTAACCCCCCGAGCTCGACAGTAAACTAAGAAACCTATGACTACGTTCATTGCATTTGGGGCCAGTTGTGTTAACCCTATGCTGTATTTCGACAACAGCCCAACTAGGAGTTCAAGAATAGGAAACCTCAACCCTACTGCCAAATAATGTGCATACAAAGGCATCCAATGATTTCGAAGTGCTAAGCACGCTCTCTCTTCTACCCCAACTAGTCTAATCAGTACTTGATGGGGGAGGTCATATGTTTCAACTATATGTATTAGGCTGTCCCTACTCAGCCATTTCGTTTCATACCCCACAACTTCAGACACAATGTCCACCTCTACATCATAACACCTTTCACATGTACCCTCAGCCTCCAAAATATTCAAAGGAATTCCCTCTCCTTCAACCATCTCTTCAACTCTCACCTCTACCACTGTTCTCTCCGACCCAAATGACTCAGTTCTTATGCTAACTTCCGCCACCATCCTAACTTCCTCACTCCCCTCAACACTCAATGTTTCCTTCGATGACATCTCTTCCGTTTCATAGCTTTCACTGCATGGAGTAGAAGGTGGGATGCAGTCAGGATCTTCAATAAACTCTAACTCACACTCTATGTCACTCTCATTCTTAAACCTAACCTCTTTCAAAGGACTTAAATCTAAATCAGAGAAGGTGAGTGGACAATCAAACTCCTCACTAAAACCAAAATCACCAAAGAACATTAAATTATCTAATCTTAATAGCATAAAACTTAGTTGTATTTCAAAACTTTGAACAGAAGTCCGGTCGTACTAGCTCTGTTAAACTTTTGGCAGAACTTTAGTAGCAAATACAACAAAGATAATAAAAATTTACATAAGCATGGTATATATACCAGTACGAGTTTGCAGTTTAACAGCTATGATTAATCTTATCTAACGATAACAATTACACCAATTTGAATTCGATGGTTAACTCATAATGGGACTCTTTCGAATTCGATGGTTCGTTTTCGGTGGCGTCTGTTGAGTTATTTCAGTTATTTTTCACAGTCCATATTTATTATACACGTCTTTTAAAAAGACAGCTGTTATGTCACGTACTAACTCCGTGTCAGGCCTTTTACACAGGCCTATCTAAACCTAGCCCAATACATTTCTTTTGTACAAATGTCTTTCATTATATTATAAAAGTGTTTAATCCCAGTGACCACTAGTCACCAATTTTACTTTGGCTATAGTCTCAGTCACCACGTGTCACCAATTTTACTTCGGCTACGGCCTCAGTGACTACATGTCACCAACTTTACTTCAGCTACGGCCTAAGTGACCACATGTCACCAATTCCAATTTTACTTTTGCTACAACTTCAGTGACCACTAGTCACCAATTGTACTTCGGTTACAGCATCAGTGACCATGTGTCACCAATTTTACTTTTGCTACGGCCTCAGTGACCACTAGTC
>BPVZ01000039.1:1376907-1389292 GCA_020521535.1 Rubroshorea leprosula
AATGTTAACAATTAGCTAACAGAACTAACAGAATATTATAACTTGATGTTAGGTAAGGGCTACTTTCTTCAATTCGTATAGATGAGGAGCTAAAAATATCATAATATAAGGTAAGGGGTTAAAACCTACCAATTTTATAAGATAAGGGGTTAAAACCTACCAATTTTGTAAGGTAAAAGGCCTATATACTATGACACTTTTAGCCCCTTATCTATACGAATTAAAGAAAATAACCCTAACTTAACATGAGATTATAATATTTTGTTAATTTTGTTAGTTGATTGTCAATTTTGTTAACTGACTGTTAGCATCTGTTAGCATTCTGTTAATGGAACTAACATATAAAATTGAATTTAAATTTCATGTTTTTCTATAACAGAATGCTAACGAATGTTAACAATTAGCTAACAGAATTAACAGAATGTTATAACTTGATGTTAGGTAAGGGCTATTTTCTTCAATTTATATAGATGAGGTAAAAATATTATAATATAAGGTAAGGGGTTAAAACCTACCAATTTTATAAGATAAAGGACTAAAACCTACCAATTTTATAAGGTAAAAGGCCTAAAGTGTCATGTCATAAGATGAGAAGTTAAAACTTATCAACTTTGTAAGGTGAGAGACGAAATGTTGGTTTTTGCCTCCATTATGCACC
Source organism: Rubroshorea leprosula (assembly GCA_020521535.1). Taxonomy (NCBI): domain Eukaryota; kingdom Viridiplantae; phylum Streptophyta; class Magnoliopsida; order Malvales; family Dipterocarpaceae; genus Rubroshorea; species Rubroshorea leprosula. The sequence continues at coordinate 1,377,566 of BPVZ01000039.1, forward strand.
ATATAACATGATGGGCTATTACACTTCAAAATAAAACAAATTCTTAACAACTACCTAGCTGAAGTATAATATACTGGCACTCAAGATGTAGCCCAATGGATATATCGAATTAATATCATGAATAACTGTTAAAAACATCCGGATACCATACGCTGGACATTGTTTCAAAATATGACTCAGTCTGTGATGTCACACTGAATGCACAATAAGACGGGAAATTTTCGTTCAAGGGTTACTACAATAATGCTCCTTTATCTTTAACTGCCATCTTATGCTTGATGAAAGGCATCTGCAGTGAATGGATACTAACATTACAAAGAATGATATTTCATGTTGGGATAGAAGCATTATCATGTGATGTGGATATCTGCATCCATCACCATCTTCTTAGGCATCCTTTTCTCCAAGCAAGATCTCTATTTCTCAACTTCGGACAGAACACGGACTTTGCCATGTGGATACGTCTGTAATAAGTTCCCGAAGCTGATCTATGAGGAGCTTGAGATATTCATTCTTGTTTGCGAGGTCCTGGATTTAAAACAAGTAGACCATTTGAATTAGTATTAAAAAAAGGTTAAATAGGGTTCTTTTAAGGATTAAGATTTGAAAATAAACATCACTTGTTAAAAATCTGGGAGATCCTCCAAAACAGTTTAAGCACCGTTATCAACAAATTACTCAGCTTTGTAGGCCAGATATATGGGAGTAAATTGCCTAGTGATTTAAATAAGGCAGCACAACAAGCTGAATCAAAGCCATGCCTTCAACTGTTCGGAGAATGAGTAAAATCAGCCATATGTTTGAAATAATGAACAGTTCACAGCAAGCTACCTTTCTTAGATTAGAAGCTTGCTCCTCCAATTTCTCAATTTCAGCTTGATCAGCTGGACTGCTGTCAGCTGAACCTGTTTCAAACGCTTTTGCCTGTTTAAAGATGAAAAGCAGTTGAATAATATGATTCTTGAGTTAATAAAACTAATACGATAATTGAGCTTCTGCCACTACCACAGACCTCACTGAGTAAGATGATAGGCTTATGTGAAATGCTGTAAAAGAACATATAACCAATGGTGCTCATTACAAATGAAAGCAACATAAACATATAGAACATTAACATATGCAAACAATCTGCAATTTAAGGGATCTTTATAATTAAAGTTCTAGGGATCATCTTTTGCCTTTCAGAAATTAATCCAAGATATAAACCCAATGGATATCCCTATCCACTGTGCTACACTGCTCACAATAGACAAAACAATCCTCTCAACTACCTTTGTCAGCTTGGTACTTTCTGCCATTACATTCTACACCACGCCACTATTTAGCTTCATTTCCCTCTTAGAACGATTGTTTACAGATACCATAGTTGTCTCGAAAGATCCAGACTGTTGATTGGTTTAAAACATGGCAAAAAGAAAATGCACAGAATGTATATTGTCTACCTTCATGGTTATATCGATTCTAGTCATCACACTGTATCTTGAAAATTTTCAATCCTTTCTAGCACGATTATGATAGTCTTAAAGATTAGGACCGAAATTTTGAATAGGAACATCAGTAAAGAATTTGCCAAAAATCCATAAATTAAATCTCCCAGCAAGAATCAAGACCAAGAAACACAAGATGAAAACCACATCACAAAAGCAAGAAAAGGAAACATGACGCCAATTTCTAACAGGATGGAATAGCTAAAATAGTAAAGACAAAGACGAAAACCAAATCATTTAGCAGAGAAGGAAAAACACGAAGCCGAATAGCTAACAGCAACAGGTAAAATTAGAACATGAAGTCATGGATTTCTCTTCTTCCCATTTATACCTTCTGAGAATTGGGAATTGCAGCAAGCACAGCACGAAGCGAGGCAACGGAGTTCTTATACCTGAAGCGAGCATCATCAAGAGCCCCACTGCCACTTCCCCCAATGCCACCGATATCTGAGTGATGCCCACCATTAGAAGCTGCATCTCCGTTGGCAATCATGGCACCGTTTGAGAGAGAAGAAGGTCCGTTAGATGTAGTGACGGCATTCGTTGAAGGAGTGGGGGACCAGAGAGCTGGGTTGCAGAGCTCGTCGTTCATGGAAGAGAGGATTTGGAAAGCAGCATCTATCGTCTCTTCTAGATGCTTCAGTCCTTCTGCTGCTAAATCCTGTGTCGTTTTAGGACCACTAGCTGGTGTCGAGGGATTTTCTTCCATTCGCAAAGGGTTTTTCCACTGCACTTTCTGTATGGCTAGCGAGAAAATGAGATGGGATTTGGTAGTTTTAGGGATTTTGACTCAGGGATTTTGACCAGCACCTTTAGGCCTTGCAGAAAAAGAAAAAACAAAGGGCTTAATTCAATTATTAGTCTGTTAATTAGTAGTTTAATTTTATTTTAGTCTAAAAAGTTTATTTTTTTTAAATGATCTATAAATTTTGAATAATATTTCAAAATAGTCCACCGTATAAAATTTTTATTAGATTTAACAAAATTTGGAAAAAATAACACTATAATTCTAATAAAATGTGATGACTCAAGAAATATTTTGTAGAGATAAATTAGTAAGGATTTGTAATAAACTTGAACAACTAGCTCAATTGTAGCAGAGAAAACTAGTCAATTTAAAATGAAAAGTTTTAAAAATAAATCTATTTTATAGAGCAGACTATATGTAATCTGTCTTGTAAAATTATTTAAATATCTTAAAAAATAATATAAAATTAAAATTAAAAGCATTTAAATAATTTTATAAGACAAATTACGTAAAATCTACCCTATAAAACAATTTTTTTTAAAACACATTTGGCAAAATAAGAATAAAAACTATTTTATGATAAATATAAATTTAAGGACTAAAACATCAAAAAAAATATAGTTAGAGGACTAAATATTTTTTATAGAATAAAAAGATTTCTGTTAAAGATAATAAACTAAATGAAATTAAAATAAATGTGAAATATAATAAATAGAATTGGAAGAATTCAAAGATAATAGATGAAAAGGAAAATAATATGAAAGTTAATAGATGATTTGTTAAATGGAGTAAAAAACAAAGTCAACAAGAAGTTTGAACCTGCGCACAGGTGATTCTAAAAATCTTTAAAAAAAGGCCCTCAGACTTTGAGTTCACCTATTAATTGAGAGTTTATGGACTAAAATAGAGATTTTTTAAGTTTAGTGACTAAATTAACGTCTGGATAATAGCTAAGGGACCAAATTTAGGCATTTAATCAATTACTCCCTTTCGTGGGTTTTTTTTATTTAACAAATCTGCGAGAAATTAGATTTGAACCGTTGCTCGAGGAGAGGAAAATACACTTTAAATGTGTCTTGACGTCATTGAACTGAAGGTCCAAGTGCCCTTTCATGAGTTTTTTTAGTTGTTTCAGTTCCTCGATTTTATACAAATTAACTTGCACCCTCTGGGAACGTGAGTTTGATTGGAATATATGTGCTCCGTCACCTCCCTTCGCTTTACTCCTCTTTTTCTTAAAATTAATTAGAACTCACTTTTCTAATACTCGTATTTAAAGGGATGGACCTGTTCCAACTTCATATATTTATTTATTTGCTTGGGTTCCGTATTTTGTTAAAGAATGGAGGGGCAATGGAACTCGTTTTCCATCAAGGTGTTCAACTCTATTACTTTTTTTTTTTTTTTTGTGAGTATTTATTGACAATTTTTTACAAAATTTATTCAATTAAACTGGTGTATGATATTTGAAAATTTTTGGATCTTGAGGTGATGAGGTCGAGAAGAGTAGAGTCTTCTTTGGCTTTGCACATCACCTATTCAATAAATTGCTCCAATGGGGTTATAATGTTTTGTTCATGTGATTTTGTTAAATTTTACTCAAGGGCTTTTTTTAAAGTTGATTTATTCATTATAATTAGGGTGTAATCGGTACAAAATTTAGTTGCAATTGAATTTCATATTCATGACATCATAATTACTCCAAATCATATATTAAATCATATATTTTAAAATACATGTAATCAAATTATATATATTTAAAATACATACTTTAAGTTCAAATACAAGTTATCAAACACAACCTTGATAATTTTATATAATAAATGAATGCCAATTGAAAAAAAAATTGTTTTAAATAAAAATAGCCAATAAGAATTACATATAGAGAAAAAGATTTTTAATTAATATATATTTATGAGATAAAACTATTAAATCAAAATTTATTTAAAAATTAAATTAAAACAACTAAATCTAACAAAGGAATAAGAAAGAACATTAAAGAATCATGAACCAGGGTGGGTCCGTTGCTTCGAGGAATAGAACTACAATGAGATATCATGTGATGAGTAAATGACTCGGGCAAATTTCAAGAGTTGTGGATAAGTTGTTGTCTGGGGATGTTATTTTTTTAATTTAATTTGGTTTTATATTAATAATGTTAAATGAGCCAGATTTAGTGAGACATAAGTTTTACACACTATATTTATACAAAATTTAAATAAAAAAAATGATTGGTACATCCTCGGTTCAATATATTTTTGACATATTTTCGGTTTAATCATTAAAAATATAATATAAATACAGTCAATTCAATCAGTTCCTATATCATGTGTGCATATTTGTGTCATTAAATTTGTCTGTCTTCAATTTCAGACCAAAAAATAATAATTTTTTAATGAGTGTGTCATGCAGTGTATTGAACTGAAGTGTGTATCAATCATTGTCCTTTAAATATTTTATCTCTCTATTTTAAATAGTTGAAATTTATTTATATTTATTAAAGATAATTATTTTTTTCATGTAAAAGGTCATGATAAATCTCAATTTTGAAAATAAAGAGATGAATTGTTGAGATTTTGTATAAATGTAATATATAAAACTTATATATGAATGAATCTCTTCCTATGTTAAATTATAAGGTTTGTTCGCATATTTCCAATGATTTAAATAACTCAATTGTTATCTTTTTCTGCTAAAAGTAAGAGATCTTAAGTTCGAGTCGCATGGTATGCAGGTGAGGTGGGATAAGGGATGAGAAATAGTTGCCTCCCATTGTGCAACTAAGATAAAAAAAAAAAAAAAAAGTTTGTTAGCATATTGAGTCTTGAGTTTTTAATTTAGGGTGAGTAACTGCTTATGCGTTTTTAATCTGCATGAAAATAAACAAACCAATGGAATGGACAGATTAAAAAGTTAAAGAAGCATTATCTCTTTAAAGTTTAGTTTTCTTGCATGTGGTTTGTGCTTTGTGATTTTAATTGAATTTTTCTCAATAGTATGGGAATCATATTTTTATACTAAGGGTACTGGGTGCCTAGCACCTTTTTCATGCATAATTGAACCCTTAAATTTAGTCATATTTTTATGCACATCAAATGATGTATCCCACCGTTATTTTGATTGATGGTATTGGTGACTTTGTCCATTTTTTGGCACATCAACAACTTACAATAATTTAAATATAATGTTAAACATATGAAGTATCATTAAACTAATTGATGCAAATCAACTATAAAATAACATATTATATTGTAAAAATTATTATACTTAAATCATTGTATATTTTTCATTTTCTCAAATGAAATATTTACTACTATACAAGGTGTTATGAGTTCCACAATGTAGTTAATAAAGTTAAAGAATAAAATAGAGAATATTTGCAATAATGTTACTATTTATCACGAATTTAATTCAAAATCTTTTAGGCCATATATGTAATAATATAAGCTTCAGAGTTGATTATAAGAAAAAAAAAAAAAGTTTGTAGGCCATATTTATATATATGCACACAAATAAATAAAATGTGATTTGTTAAATATGAAAGGACATAAATTTAAACATCAAATAAAATGAGATTGTTCTAACATTAAATTACAATATAAGTGTGGATTACATCTTCTATAAATCCATTTTAGATGTCTAAACAATTATTTTAAAATAAAATCATTAAAGCAGAAAAGGATTGGCCATTAACACTACTGAGAAAATAATTCCTTCACTTCCATTTAGACTCTTGATCGATTGCAATAAGAGTGTAAGAATGAAAAGGTAACTTAGAGTAACACATGAAACTGAATCTTAATCTCAAGATTAAGATGAACCTTATGCATGAGTGTTCACAATTTAAATAAATCTTCAATTTGCATCAGTTCACAATTTAAAGATTAAGATTCTGGGCGAAGTAAGAATGTGTGTTAGATGAGACTCCCTCTTCTAAACTGAGTATCACGCTCTTCTAATATAATATAGAATAGAAGGGAAGTGAAGTTTCATCTCATTGCAGAAACCTGAATGTTCTGCCCTTCATCATTTCGAATAGTTGACTTTTAGTCATCCGAAGAATCCACTCGAGCTGAATCACCATCCAATCTTTGTTTCCTGCTTGACCTCTCCTCGTTGTTCATTTGTAAGGTTTATTCCTTCTTTTATCATCCATGGTGGCATAAGAATTCGGTTGTGCCGAACCATGGATCTTGATCTATATATGGTTCTTAGTGTGATGGGAGCCAAGTTTTGGCAGATCCAGTGATCTTTTAAATAGTCGGTGGATTTGAGATAGGTTTCTTGCTAGATTTGAGCTAGCGTCTGCTAATTGAAATTCATTTTTGAATATGTAAATTTTAAGTATATTTTCACTTAAGAAAAGGTGTTTTGTAGTTCAGAGAGTGAAACATTAACTATTAGATGATGACACCTAAATAGTTGCAATTTGTGGGTATTCATGGGTGTCCATACACCTTACTTAAAAAGAATTTTAATTTTCAAGTAAAATTTATATCTACTCCATTCATTTTAAAATAACTGTTATTATTTGATTTTAAATTTGTTTCAAATTAATTGTCATTTTTTCATTTTTTAAGGTAAATAAATATTTTTTTCTACTTCAACACTATTATTATTTATTTATGTTGATTAATTATTCTAAAAAAATCTTATTTTATTTTTTAACATTTTAAAGTGCAATATAAATAAATATATGAATTATCTCCCAATTCTTAATGGATTTCTAACTTGTACCCTAATAAGACATAAGTTAAGTGTGCAATAAATACACCATTTTATAATTAATTTATATAAAAATTGATAAAAGTTAACTTGAATTTAATTAATTGATAAAAGTTACCTTCTGACGGCTATGGCTTCATCACAAGGGAATTGATCTTGCCCCTTATTCATCAAGTACAAATCTTGCTTAGGTGAATCTTCCATTTCGGATGGGATCTTGGCGGGGGCTATATTCGAAGAAGCTAGTACACTCCACTCTTCAATCTAATCCTCACATACAGAAGAATAGGGACACTGCTAGTGATTCCAGTTCTACGTTGCATGGGAAGTATATTATTCACGATGGAAAAGGGGCTCTTTTTCCCTTACTAAGCTTTGCCAGCAAGGGTTTGTAGTGGATCGGCATCGATGGGAACATGATTAGGAGTACTCGGCAATGATCGAGGTGCCTTGGGTTTGTCCGAAGGATTGGCTAAGAGGAAAAGGATATTATCGACGAAGCAGTTTGTGATTTTCACAAGACTAATAGTATTAGAGGTGGTAAAGGGGCTCTAGTTCCCTTCAACAGTTTTGGCAGCAAGGGATTGCGGAGGATTGGAAAAGATGGGGCCCATGTTTGCACTGAGGGGGTTAATACCCTTCTTTTTGTTGGTTAATTTTCAAGCACAGATAGGGTGGCAACCTATAGGTTGGGAACTATTTGTTGTCGGAATCCCTACTCTCCCCATGAAGCAAGTTAAATAGGTGAGAATGTCCAGTAGCTTCTAATGCTCTTAGTGACTCTCCTTTCTACATTGGTAGCTCTATTTAGCCCATACAGCAATTGCGATTGTAATCTCTAATTGCAGATGGCTCTCTTTACTTTATTGTCTATATTCGTTATTGGCATAGTTTAAATTCGTTATTAGTGTTGTAGGTTATGCTTTTGATTTTTCTTTAGGCTATCACGCTTTAGCTTATATCCCTTGCGATGGAGATTCTATTGTATTTTTTTTTAATATATTTCTCCATTTCCTATTAGAAAAAAAAAAAAAAACTGTTCACGTGGTATTAACACTAAAATAAAAGTTAACTTTTATTATTTTTTATGTAAATTAATTATAAAAAGATGTATTTAATATACATTCAATATATATACATTTAACCTATACACATTTAATCTGTGCTCTAATGGCACAGATTAGACGAATCCATTTTTAATTTAGAAAAAAATAATAAAAATAAAAATGGTTTAAAATAGAGTGAGTAATTACAATTATTGTTTTCATAGATGGAATGAGATCTAAGACATCTAAAAACTGGTAAGAGTAATTGACATTTATATCCTTTAGCTGGACTTCACATAACTTTCTCTTAAGAGAGGATGCCCTCTAACGTGGAGCAGTTCCCAGACTTTAGTATTAATATCACAAATTGAAAGCATAATTTTAATTTTTAATTAGTAAAGGACATATATGTTAATTTTGAATTATATAATGGCCTAATTTCCTCAGTCTATTTAACCTAGATGAGAACAGACCTTGACATGAAACGGGAAAAGAAAAGAAAAGAAAAAGTGAACTACGCCCGTGGCTTATAAATTGCGACTCCAATTTGAAAATTCATGTTTTATTAAGTCAGATGAAAAAAGATTTTAGAAAAAAGAGGAAGTAATTTTTTTTTAAATAAATTATTATTATTAGATGTATCAAAAATGAAAAAATACAAGGCAATATAAAGATCAGATGTACCAAAGGAAAAACACAAGGTAATATCGAGGTTACAAAAAGTGTTAGGTGATGACACACGGTTGTTCATAGTCTAAAGCCTAGAGTGCAGTAGTGCCTAAGCTGCCCAAGTAGTTCTTTTAAAATAATTTTTTGATATAATTTTAGAAAAATAAGAAAAAAATGTAAAATAATTTTAGAAATTATAAAATAAACAAAAAAATTAAATATTTTTCTATTCATTAGCATGTCTAAAGAGTAAAATTAAGAGGAATTTCTTGACATTTAATTTTTTTAATATAATTTTTTATAATAAATTAAATGATATCATTTCATTAGGTTAAAAATTAATGAAAAAATTACTCAAACACTCTAAGCACCATTAAGCATGCCTAATAATGCCTTGGCACGTTTAACTGGTTTGAATAGTACAAACCACATTGAATTTTTACTAAGAAATTGATGCAGGCAGAATGACACATCCTAGAGCTTAGGCGCTACATAAGCTTGCTTTTACAACATTGGCCAATATAAGTATTTTGTTATTAAATTTGTAATTTACATTAATTATACTTGCTTTGAGACTTAGAGTTTGCCTATTCCTTCCCAATCAAAAAGGATTAAGGCATATAGAGTTCAAGATTAACATCTTCCCAAACAATTTGAAATTAAATTTGATCAACTTTAATCAAAGACAGGTAAAGGTGAGATGACAACTTTTCCTGGTGCTCTTCTTAATTCTAGATGCCACAAAGCCTCCATCATGTCTCAAAAGGAGAATGGTTTAACTAAGACCGCACATAACATTCAAAATAATAATAATAATAATTAATTAATAAATAAATTGTTTATAAAGCTGCAGTTGAGCTAAAAATCGAACCAGGTATCGTAGTAGACACAGGTTTTGGGGGACACCATGCCATCGGGAGTGCAGACACTTATCCGCGGACAGACTCCACATGGTATGGAAGCCATTGCAACAATAAATCTATTGCCTTTATTGATGCGTTTATAACAAACTTTCCCAACTGGAATAGATGCAAACTCCCCAGTTCCCATACTCTTCACTTTCATCAGCTCATTATCACAAACGAGCGACTCAACAAGCTCTTCAACTTGCTTCTTTAACAATTCAACCTGTGAAACTTCACATTTTTTAGTGGCTTCCACAAATCCCTCCAGTTCCCACACTCTTCACTTTCATCAGCTCATTATCACAAACCAGCGACTCAACAAGCTCTTCAACTTGCTTCTTTGACAATTCAACCTGTGAAACTTTACATTTTTTAATGTCTTCCACAAATCCCTCTGGTGTAGCAACCTTTTGATTTGGTACAAACTTTAGACAAGTAGCTTTTAGAACACCTATAAAAGCGGCATCAAGACTGCCATCAGTATACCATACTCCACCAGTGATTTCAGTTGAAGGGTTAAACTCTACTGCAAGCTGCTGGTTAAAAAAAAAAAAAAAAATCTACTGCAAGGTAGTGCTTCATCCCCTTGCTCTGAAAGTTTGGCACAAGTCTTACCAGATTTTTGTCTTGAAGTGACTTGAGTGATTCACTAGCCAACTTGTCTAGAAGGTTAATTTCTCGTTTCAAGTCTCGTTGGGAGATACCCATTTCTTGCTTGCTCCGGATTGCATCGTAAACAACACGCTTATGTTCAATAACAGGATTGGAGTCTGGCCTTTTACGCTTCAGTTGAATCATTCCTATCAAAGACTCGAGCATAAAAGAGAACATCAATATCAAAATTTTAAGCTGAGTTTCTTGCAAGATGTAATTAGAGAGTTCAGTTTTTCAAACACAGATGTAACTTATGTAACAAACATTAACATAATAATTTTTTGCACATTAGAAACTCAAATTTTCATACAAGCATGAACAGATACACAGAGCTAAATAAGCAATTACATACAAGTACAAAAAAAACATTATCCTATTGAATTAGAATGAATTTCAAGAAATGGAGACCTCAGAAAATTCAAATCAATGAAAGCTTCTGTTTATTATAAAAAAAATAAAAGAATAAAAAAATAAAACCCAGATATTTAGTTCAATGAGAGCTTCTGTTCTTTTGCGTAGGAAAATTTTAAATTATATATTAACAAATGAACATCAGCTTAAATGTAAATTTCGAATAATATTAATAAATCAACATCACCTTAAATGTATTAAACGGAAACAAAGACAGAGAAGGGCTCAGAACTTCAGCAAAACAAAACCAAAATCTGCTTGCTAGTATATTGTTGGGATTATGCCCAACACCCACTACGGGCCACATGCAATAGGCCCAGTTGTATGCTTACAAGCCCAAGATGAGGAGATACACTCATGTGGGCAGTAACACGTGGGCCAATTGGATGCATACACGTCTGAACTCATGTCAGCATATGAGGCTATAAATACCCCCAACTACTTAAGGTATGAACTCCACTATGCTTCTCTCTCTGTAATTATTCTTTGAGAGTATCTCTCTCTAGAATATTGAGTATTGTTAACTTGAGTATCGGAGTGTTTTCCCCGAGGAAACATCCTTGGGAATTTCAAGTGTTGAAGCAGTCGAAGGTATCAACAATGTTGGATTGCGAAGCTACCCAAACATATATGAAGACCATAAATTTTCTTTTTTTCTTTTATCAAGACCAGACACAAAAGTGAACAAGAACAACTTATTAAACAACCTTAAAGAATAAAAGCAACAAACCTAGTAATATTAACCTACCCCAGTGTAATATCCCAAAATTTTGGGGTATTTTAGCATTAAATTGGGGACTTATTTGAGGGAAAATATTGTTTTGGGGCTTAATCGTAAAATTTTTAAAAGTGAGGGACTAAAAAGAAAGGAAATTAGGATAAGGATGAATTGCTTTTTCTTTTTCTTTTTCCTTTCTTTTCTTCCTCACTAGCCGCGTGTTTCTGCTCCTGCTCCTCCCCGATGCTCTGCCCCCCAACCCTCTGCACCCGAGAAGCCCCCCCAACTACCGCCACCCATTTTTCCGGCCGGAAATCCGGCAAAGCTTGGGGATTTCTCCTTATTTTCTTGTCTTAGAACACCT
>BPVZ01000039.1:1389392-1410110 GCA_020521535.1 Rubroshorea leprosula
TGAGGTAAGTAAATTATGGTAAAGCCCTCTGATTTTAAAGCATGTTTTAAACTGTTTTTGAGATGGTGGCAAGCTTTAAATTGATTTTATCCGCATCTGAATGTGATTAAACTGAAATGGAAATTGTGACGGTTTTTATGAGAATTTCCTTGTTTTTCTGAAATTGAGCATGATTGGAAAGAAAATGAGGATTTTATTGATTTTCTGGAAATGAGCATGATTGAGAAATGAAAATGGAAATTTCATTATTTTCGGGAATTGAGCATGATTGGAATGAAATTGTTTTCATTTCATTGAGTAGAGCATGCCTATTTGGGAATTGACGAAACTGTTTTGATGAACTGAGAGTTTGCAAATTCTGAGTTTCCTGTTAAATCCATGGTCACATGGAAATTTTCTGGTTTGTTTCTGAGATTTGAGATTGATTGTGAATTATGGATTTTTGGAAATCCTACATGGTTTTGTCTCGGATATAGTCATGATTACTGACGCTCGCTAGTGGGAGCTGTAAACGCTAGCACATGTCGACATGTATTTCTGTAGAACCGGTTCACCCTGCCTATGGGGTTAAACACTGGCACCATTACTGACGCCTGCCAGTGGGAGTGTGTAAACACTGGCACCATTACTGACGCCTGCCAGTGGGAGTGTGTAAACACTGGCACTATTACTGACGCCTGCCAGTGGGAGTGTGTAAACACTGGCACTATTACTGACGCCTGCCAGTGGGAGTGTGTAAACACTGGCACCATTACTGACGCCTGCCAGTGGGAGTGTGTAAACACTGGCACCATTACTGACGCCTGCCAGTGGGAGTTTGTAAACACTGGCCATGACTTATGGATGAGACTACTGAACTGAGTTTTATTCCGCATGAACGGTTTGTCATGAAAGCTTTGTTATGCTTATATGGTTTACTTGGCATGCTTAAAAGTTTTACCCAAGGGCTATCCATATTTACTTACTGAGTTATCTCATAGTTTTCCTTGTCCACCATTTCAGGAAACGAAACTGAGGACGGGGAAATCGAGGGGAGTGACGAGTTAGAAGGCTAACCATTCAATTGGGGTATAAGTTTTAGATTCTATCATCCTTTTGTAAGGTTGATTTTATTCATGAGATTTTGTGATTTGGATAAGTTTTGAGCCTTGTGCATTCGTGGGACCCGTCTCACGAGTGCACGGCGTCTGTCGCGCCTCGAGATCGGGTTTTGGTTCGTGACACCCAGCCTTTTAACAGTTTCATGGCATTAGGGTCCTCCAAACACGAAGACAAGGGTACTAGACTACTGGCAAGAAAGGTCAGCACAAGTTTGAGGGCTTGTTCATACCATAAATTGCAAAAATTTAAGATCATGCCACATGTCAAATATTTTTAAATGGATGGAGGAGATTTTGCCATATCAAATATGTAATTCTGGGTCCATAATAGATTAATTGCCACATTAGATGAAAGGAGTTAAAAATATAAGGTTTTATCTTTTAATTACCTTATTTAGTTAAATTAGGTCTATTTTGGCTGAAATATAGGAGAACATTTCAGTTATGTGTATGGGTTATGAGATAATGGGATAGATCATGAAATCTGGAAGGTAATCTGACCCTATCAATTGCTGAGATGTCCCACTTTATTAAGAAAAACTGCCCACAATTTGGTAACTACAGAAAATGGGGAGCTATAGCTGAAAAAAGGAGAATAAAAGAGAAGTTTTGGAAGAGAAAACACACGGTTAGCCCTACTCAAACACTTGTAAATTTTTAGACTTTCATTTTCTCTACAATTGCTTCTAGATTTCAGATTTTAGTACAATTTCTAGTAGATCTAGGTTGTTTTTCATCATTCCAGTAGACCAATTAATTCATGTATTTGCTTCAACAATGTTGTTTTATGCAATGAACTTTAATCTTTTAAATTTCTTCAAGGTACTGTTCCTTTTCTGTCTGCAATTAATTTAGTGTTTATGATAAATAGCATTTCTTCAATGATTACTTATATGGCGTCCACACTTTTTCTCAAATTCAAGTATGTCAGTTTAATTCCTGTTCATGTTTGTTTTAGTTTTAATTAGGGTAAAATCTCCAATTCTACAGTAGTTTAATTTTTAAATCTGTCAGTAGAGAGCATTAACAGTGAACATGTTTAATTTATTTTGGGTACATCTTGTTTTCATAAATTTACTTTAAATTGCATGTTATTTAGTTTAATTAAGATTTGTTAACTTTAATTCACAGTAGTGTTTAAGTCCTTGGAGTTGTCCAAGGCAGATTTCGTAACCCATTCTACAGAAAGGCATCCTTCCCTCTTGCAAATCATCTATAGGTGCATATTTGAATTTTAATCCAATGTTCTTCCCACCATCTGCAAGGAGGTTGACCGTGAGGAAAGAGAGAGTCGTTGGGAAAATCCTCCTTTCTTACTTTCAGCAAAGTAAGTGGTACGTCTGCATCCAGACTTCGCATGTGCGAGGCCATTAGAGGATTTTTGAAGAAACAGGGCTAAATACAATTCCATCTGTCAAGAGAAGATGCAGGTGCTGATATGTTTCATGATGTTTTTATTTTTAACCCTCTCTTTTATTTTTATTTTTTTCAATTTAAATAATAAAATTGTCTATGATTAATTTTGTTTAAAAAGATTCATTATGCAGTGTTGAATAAAAGAAAATATTTGAGACAGAGAATTCAACACAACCCATTAGTTAATTGTGAGCATTAGGCGATTTCATAGAAATAAGCACAATAAAATAATGAAATTGATCTAATATATTTCAAAGCTCTAGGGTAAGACATATCTAGAAAACTATGGCCACACTAAAGTGGTGTCTCAAGCTGAAGTTTAGGACCATCATTAAATTGATGGTCAAAGGAACAACACTTGCAAAACAACAGTAAGCACCCACATCGAGGATACATACTATACAAGCTCAAAAGATAAGGTTTCTAAGTGATCAAAAGAAAAGCAAATGCAAGGGTCAGAAATATCAACATAATCAAACCATTGATTGAAAAGAAGAATGATAGGAACAGTGATAACCAAGCTTGTCAACCTTGCTCTTTTGAGATATGGACATGTGATTGAAATCTAGATTTCCTCAGAGGGTTAATCTCTCAAGTGCCTTGAGAGAATCCTTTTGCTATCATGCCAATGCTACTACAAGTCTGAGAAAGAAAACAACCTTACTCCAAAAGAACTCACTATGCCTTGCTACTAGAATCATTCAATTCACACATCAAGATTATAGGAAATTCAAATTCATGATGCATGACCAACAAATTTTGAAGTCAAGGATTTTAGTAAGATCATATATCCTGGCATAATCAAATGACAACTGTCATGCCTCAACCCATAGGTTTAGACATAACAAACGTCACCCATCTATAGGATAACCCCATAAATGCGTAAGCCCATCTACCTTCATATGAATATAATCTCCCTTAAAGTTTTAATGTAGCCTTGCAACTTTAAATAAACAATTCCATTAACAATTCTTAATAATAACAAGATCAAATCTCTTAACCAAAACATAAAGTGATTAACATCTTATTCCATAAAACCAAATAAGCTTCCAATTGAGCTATTGCTAAATTTTTTGCCAATTTATCCTAGCGATCTCTCAATCCTCATGCAAATCCCAATGCTCATACTTCACTTGAAATGAGATGAAAATTTGAAAACATGAGTTTAAGAACTCTGTAAGTAGTATACACATCCATCACAACCAAGCATAGAAATTTAAAATTGAATTTTTATTGAAAATAAGACGATAAAAGTACATTTTTTTCCCTCAAAACCAAAATATTTCATTTTTCATCACATATGGTTGTGTAACAATCTACAATCCATTATCAATGATACTCAATCATCAATCCACAATACACAATCCATAGTCTACAACACAGAATCCATAAATCCCGGGTCTATCACAATACTAACAACTTAATCCGCACAATGATTAATTATATAGCCAGGACAAACAAAAGAAACCATTCCAAAAATAACCATTTTAATAATATTGGAGAAAAAGAAATTTAATTACCCACCTCCACATGGGCACAATCTCATCTCAAACTTAAATAAAAATATTATGCTTTGTCCATAAATCATCTCATTCCATCATTAAAATTATTTAATAAAAATCATTCTCTAAGAAATAAATAAATAAACAAACAAATAGATAATTAAATCAAAATTGGACAAAACCCATTTAAATCTATGATTTACTTTAGAAACACGGAAGGGTAAAACTACTTGTCTCAATAATTATCTCTTCAAATGCAATTCCACACAGTCAATTGAAACCTAAAGAACATCAAATAAACATAACTTAATCACTCAATAAAAATTTGCCCAGTACTTCACAAGTATTTACATGTAGTAATTCTCTAAACCACACCCCTGATGTCCTATTCCTCAAACCCAACTATTGCTTCACAAATTCTTCTAAACTAAACACCTAAATAAATAATTCCCTTGAAAATTCCTCATACCACAACATCCAAATTTACAATTTAATATCAATTCCAAAATTCAATAGTTAAAGTAAAATCAATCTTACCAACCAGGCAATTACCCACTATCTTCATTCCTACATTCCAAAATCTTTCACCCATTTTCCCTTATGGTGTGAAATTGTCTGATAGAGGAGTCCCTAATAAGCAAATTACGACAAAAGCTTTTAAATTCCCCTCTTATCATTCTTCTAATCATTAAGATTTAAGTTTAAGAAACAAATTACCTTTGATTGATGCTCATTTAGCCTTAAAGCATGTCCCCTTGCAAGCAAGAGGAAGAAGACGTTCCTGATTCCCCAGAAAAGAAAAAAATTGGAAACTACTGACTTAAACTGTTTTGAGTTTTTCACAAAAGGAAATATTGCCACTTAGTCCTTGTGATATTTTTTCAACTTAACTAGTCCTTGAGGAATTTTTACAACTTAGTCCCTAAACTCCTCACCTCATTATAATTAAACCTCATATTTAATCCTATCACATATACACCATCTAAGAGCTTAAATAATTTATTTAAATCTCTAAAATAATGATGATGATGATAATGATAATAATAATAATAATAATAATAATAATAATAATCCCTAGTATTACAACAATTGAGAAACGGGAGTGACACACACAAACACGGTGAGGATTTAAGGACAGGTACAACGAAAACTTTTGACCTAACAAAGACAGAACAAATGTATGCACGCGTGTATTGATAAATGCATGTATGCATGAAAGCCTATGATGCACTAAAATCACCTAAGCAAGTGTACTAGTTGCTCCAAGTAATATAATGATGAGAAGAGTGCCGAACCCATGAGAATTGTGTCTAACTAAATACCAAAATAATTAATCCAAATTTATTTGGACAACCAAATGGGAAGAAAGTTTAACTAAAAAAATAATAAAAGGAAAATAACAATTAAATTAAACCTAACCAAGATATGAGGTACTAAGGCATTGACTTTACCATAATCAATCAATATAAATTCTGGATTACCAAATTGTTGAGTATTATTGCATGTGATAGTGGATTTCCCTAAATTAATTAACTAGCTTTCTCAAGTCAAGTTAATCCTTCACTTGTTTGTTAAATTAATCATATCTCTATATAATTTTAAACAAACTTATGAGCATTAAATTCTATGGAAACCTCTAGCTTAAGAAGGGGGAGCTCCTAACTCTCTTCTCTTCCTCCACTACCACATGTGAGCTAATTACCTCTCAGTCTCATAGTCTAACACACGGTTTATATTATTATTGGTCTAATCTACGCAATTCTTTCTCAAGTTCATGCATAAATCACTAAATCAATTGAAAGGTGATCAGACTTCCAATGCATTAAGTTCAATAATATAAACTCATCATGCAAATAACTTTAATTGAAAGCATAAAATCACTAAATCCATATTGAATTGATTAGGCTACATCGAAACCCTAGTAGAATAAATTAGTTCATAATAAAAATAATAAAATATGAAATAAAAGTTATGAACATTCAAATATCAAACAATAAATAAAAACCCAAGGAAAAACAAAACCCAATTTGAGGAAATCGAACTCCTTGATTTTCTATTGTTGATGGAACTTCAATCTTGATCTCCAATAATGCCCAAAAGAGGGCTGCAACTAGCCTCTCAAAACTCTGGTAATTCTGAATTTGGATGGGTATTTATAGGATTTTAAAAACTTTAATTGAAATAGAAGTAGGACTTGGAACAGAAATAGAAAACTGAATTTTGGATGCTGATCACGTGGTGCTGACACTTCAGATTACGTGTTGACACAAAATAAGAAACAGAAATTGATTCTGGACGTTTAATGCGTGGTGTCGACACCACATCCGTGTCAAGTTTTTGGCCTCCTTTTTGCAATTTCTTCAATGGTAAAAGCAGATCTGGTCCTCCAGATTTCGTACTATGAGCACTTAGATGCCAAAACTCAAGATTCATTCATTTAGGTTCCAAATGGCCGCTCTTCTTCTTACAATTCAGTCCCTTAACATTTAGAAAATATTCAATAAATCCTAAAAACTCTTATTTTATGCATTCAAATCCTTTTCTACACAAAGAATGAAAATCATGTAAAGTCTCATAAAACTTAGTAAAATCTCATAAAACTCAGTAAAATCTCATAAAACTCATCCAAATATCAATAATATCAAGACAACAATTCCACATTAATATGTATATAATTTCAACTCATCAGCCTACATACACATATATGTGTGTACAAATGAATGCCTATATGTGCATGCATGTATAAATGCCTATATATGCGCATGCTTGTATGCATGTATATGCTAATATGTGAGTACAGGTTTGTATGCATGTATGAATGCCCAAATGAATACTAGAACAGATAGATACAAGGCAGAATGCCTTAGACATTCAACCACTAAACAACATTAACCAAGAATCAAGATCATGCTTAACTAGGCAACTGGAATCAAGAGTAAGATTTAACCACGAAACAAATAGCAAGAGTCAAGAAACTAAAACTATTAAAAGACACATGACAAGAATTCAAAAATAACCTTAACAAAAATGAAAGAGCAGATATAGCTAGGATATTAAGATTAGGTATTTCAAGTAAATATAATAAATCAGTAGTTAGAATCAAGAAACATCAAAGACTAATATCTTATTAGTTAGGGAGCAAGGTAGAAATCAAAATAGGGGAAAAAGAGCCATTTCTTTGAAAACTGAACTCCAGCATACCAAGCATATTGAAGACTACCCAAATTGTTGTAAAAAATCAGAACTGTTGAGAACAAACGAGTTTGCTCTCAACTATCAATTATTCACATAACTATGGACGGTTTTGCCAATATATCTAGTAATTGTCACCCCTCATAAGGGCGTGTGCACATGAAACTCAATATCGTGAAACTCAACAAGTATAGATTTCAAGAAACAGAAAACAGTATAGGACTTGAAGTTTGAAGCAAACAAATTCTAGAGCAGATTGCAAAAATAATACAAAAACACCTCTCAAGAAGAAGTTCAACTTTAGAACTTAGAAACAAAATGCAAGATAATATCCAAATTAAATTTCAAAAGAAAATGGATTTCAAGGTAGTTCTAATACAAATTCCAAAAAGAATCTGATTGATTTCAAAAACCAAATTCAGGCAACTTGGATGGATTCTAGTGCTGGCATGATAGATAATACAAATCCAGATATTGCACCAATTAAAAGTCATACGCAAGTAACGAGTCCTAATAGGAATCAAGCACCGAGTAGGGATCAAGATTCAAGAAAGACCACACAGAAGTTAGGTATGTAACCCTTAATAACCCCACACTCATATCTCATTGCAATCCTAAAGTTCATTTCTAGCCAAGTTTTAAATTAGCCTTAGGTATTTCATTAAACTTAGGCTCTAATACGAAAACTAGGAGTGAAACAAATGTCCTACACCTATGAGTGGGTCCCACAAGTGTACAAGGCTCAAAACTTATTTAATATATTATGCAAAATCCTCATTTAATAAAAAGTCCACCAAATTCCTTTATAAAATAAATATCTCCAATAATCCATAATCTAAAGTTAAATAACTATCAATCTCATCTAAATCAACTAAATATCCATGTCTAAAAATCTAGAATAACTAATATTGATCCAATAACAAATGAACTAGCCAATTAGCACATCACTCACCCTGAGCTGGTGCCTTTAGTCCCATTACTTGATGGAAAAAAGCAAAGTGAGATAACTTAGTAGGTAAATTATAGCTAGCCCCATTTAATTAAAAAGAAAGCATGGCTGAACAGAATAACAAAACAACAATTTTAGTCATAATCTAGAAAAGTGGCATAAAATTCATTTACTGGTCTCCTCAATTAGTCATGGCTCACGTTTAACAAAACTTCCATTGATAGGCTTCATTAATAACCAATGTTTACACTACTATTGGTAAGATATCAATAATATAAGATGAACCAGTTCTATAATAATACATGTCGATATGTGTTAGCATTTACTCCCACTGGAGTAATCATGACTAATTTGAAGACAAAAAAATGCAGGAATATAAATAGGATACTTAAAATAGGCATAATTCATAATTTCATGTACTCAGTAAATTCCAACAGGCATCACAAAAGGCATGCTCAAGCTTTTTAGATTTTTAAAAAATAATAATTTATAAAAAATTTATATATTAAAACATATCATGCTCATGTTATCATGAAAACAGGTTAAGTCCCATCACCACCTCAACACAGTTTAAAATATGCCTTTTAAACCTCAATTTAAAACCAAGAGCAACAACTGTAAATTTACTTACCTCATGCTATAGAAGTATAAGGTAAACACAAGAATCAAGAACTAAGGTGATCTAATGAGGAGAACAATCAAGAACTTAACCAGAATAAGAATGGAATCTTCCATTATAATCATGATAAACTAACATTGAAAATTTTATAATTTATGACCATTCAAGATTTCAAGCCTAAATCTCTTTTATTATGTAACATCCCCTTTTTGATAAACTAGAGGTTTATCAAGTAGGGAGATGTACTGCACAGCTAAGAAAAAAAATGCAAAAAGTATCTATAAAATCAAAATGTTCATTTTATATACTATTCCCAAACTTAATATAGTACAAAATAGGTTTAAAATTATAGAGCCAAATGAAAGTTTTGGGCAGATGCAGATTTGCCTTACAGATATTTGAAGTATAGCTTACAGTTAGCATAAGACCTTCGAACACAAAACGTTTTTAGGATAATAACTACTTTTCACTGCTACTATTTGAAATGGTGCACCATGAGCTCACAACCCAATAAGCATAATTTTAAATCTTAAGTTAAGTTGACAATCTAATCTTAGTATTTTATGTAGAAAAATTCCTTTAGTTCTTAGTTGTACCAACCTTGTAGAAAATTAAGGTATTGCAACCACAAATTATTAAGAGAATCATCCATTTTTGTTGGTACAAAGTGTGTTGATTTGGTTAGCCTATCAACAATTACCCAAATCAAATCATGCTACCTTTTAGTTCTAGGTAGTCATCGGACAAAATCCATAGAGATTTGCTCCCATTTTCATTCGGGTATAGGAAGGGGTTGTAATTCTTTTACTAGATTTTGATGTTCAGCCTTCACTTGTTGACAAGTCAAACATCTAGTTGCAAATTCTACAATATTCTTCTTCATACCATGCCACCAATATTCTTTCTTCAAGTTCCAGTACATTTTTGTGTGTCCAGGATGTATAGTAAATCTGGATTGGTGAACCTCTTTTATTAAATCATTTTTCAATTCTACATTATCAGGAATACACAATTTGTCTTGTAATCTGATCAATCCATCTACAACCATTCTAAGTACTGTATTCTTCTTTTTTTTCTTCATCATTTAACCACCCCTGTAACTGTGCGTCACCTTGTTGAGCTTAATTCCAACCAATAGCTCTAGTTGTACTCTCAAACTAGCGATAATTAATCTAGGTTACTATTGCAGAATCTTAACACTCATCCCACTAAAATCCTCAAGCAATTTCCATTCTGTTACTAACATTGCTACAAAGCTACCTCAGCCTTTTCTACTAAGAACATCTGCTACAACATTACCTTTTCCTAGCTGATAAACAATACTACAATTGTAATCATTCAAATACTCTATCCACCTTCTCTGTCTAAAATTTAAATCTTTTTGGGAAAACAAATATTCTAAACCTTGGTAGTCTATAAAGATTTCTAATGCTTCACCATATAAATAATGCCTCCATAGTTTAAGTGCAAATATAATGGTAGCTGATTCCAAATCATGTTCTGGATAATTTTTCTCATGATTTTTAAGTTGTTCGGATCCATAAGCAATAAGTTTGTCGTTTTACATTAACACACATCCTAACCCCAAGCATCTGAGCATAATGGTCAAATGTTCTTTGTGTGCTTCTTCGTTGGTGAGTAAATTAATATATCATCAATGAAAACAATAACAAATCTGTTTAGGTATAATTGAAAAATTCTGCGCATGAAATCCATAAAGGCAGCAAGGGCATTGGTTAACCCAAAAGGTATAACCAAAA
This sequence comes from Rubroshorea leprosula, assembly GCA_020521535.1. Classification (NCBI taxonomy): domain Eukaryota; kingdom Viridiplantae; phylum Streptophyta; class Magnoliopsida; order Malvales; family Dipterocarpaceae; genus Rubroshorea; species Rubroshorea leprosula. The sequence continues at coordinate 1,399,931 of BPVZ01000039.1, forward strand.
ATTCATAATGGCCATACCTAGTTCTAAAAGGAATTTTCAAGACATCTTCTGGTTTAATTCTTAGTTGGTAATAGCTTGACCTCAAGTCTATTTTAGAAAACATCTTAGCTCCTTGAAGTAGATTAAATAGGTCATCTACTTTGGGAAGTGGGTACTTATTCTTGATTGTCACTTGGTTCAGTTTTCTATAGTCAATGCAAAGCCTCAATGACCCATCTTTCTTTTTCACAAAAAGGACTGGTGTTCCCCAAGGTTAGGTACTTAATCTAATAAAGCCTTTATCAAGCAGCTCCTACAATTGTTCTTCATTTCTATTAATTCCATGGGTGCCATTCTATAAGGTTGTTGAGAAATAGGGGTAGTTTAGGGAACTAGATCTATTGTGAACTCTATCTCCCTTTGCGGAGGTAATCCTAGCAATTCTTTAGGAAATACATTTGCAAAATTCTCCACTACGTTGATTCCCTCAACAAATATTGGCTCTTCTCTATTTTCAAACACATAAACCAAATATCCCTGATAACCCTGTTGTAAAAACTTGTTTGCTTGTATACCAGAAATTATCATAGGGTTAATATTCTGTTTTTCACCTTGGAACCTAACCATAGGCTGATTTGGAACATGAAATGTGACTACCTTGTGAAAGCAATCAACCATAGCAAAATGGCTAGTTAACCAATCCATCCCCAAAATAACATCAAATTCTTCTATTCTTAGTGAAACCAAGTCTGCTAGCATATTTCTATCACTCAACATAACTGAACAGTCTTTACAAACAATTTGAGAAAATAAAGTTTCCCCAAATGGTGTGTTCACTACTAACATGTGTTCTAGTCTACTAGACTTTTCATGCAAATTTGGAACATATTTAGGTGCAACAAAGGAATGTGTAGATTCGGGATCTATTAAAATATATGTTAGTCTAGAAAAGATAGGTAATTTACCTTTAATAACAGTGGGATTTTGTTGTGCTTGTTGTTCAATAAGTGTGAAAACCCCTCCAGTCACCTTCTATCTTTTATTTTTTGCAACCTCCATGGCTTATTGGTTACTTGTCTTCAAAGCTGGACAGTCCTTGATTAGGTGTCCAATTTTACCACACTTAAAGCAAGCACCAATGGCCCAGTAGCATTCCCTACCCCCATGATTTTTACCACACCATTTGCAGCTCTCTAAAGTCTACTTAAATCCTTCTATTACCTTTCTTTTCCCACTTCCATTCTATCTTCTTTTGGATCTATGAGGTAGTCACTGGCTTTCCCTTGCTTTTCTAATCACCACCTTCTTGTTTCTACTCATTCAGATCTTGTTCAACAACTTGTGCAGTAATTAAGACTTCATCAAAGGTTTTGAGTCTCAAAGGAACAACCTTGTTCCTTATAAAAGCCTTTAAGCCTTTCTGAAATTTTTTGGCCCTCTTAGCTTCATTTTTAGTCACATGAGGTGCATACTAGGCTAAAACACTACATTTTTCTTGATACTCGTCCACAATCATTTCTCCTTGCCTTAAGTTCATAAACTCTTGTTCTTTCCTTTCTAGAACAATTTTTGGAAAGTATCTCTGGAAGAAAATTTCACCAAATTAATTTGCTCACCCTTCCTAGTCATTCCCTATTATGCAGTAGTCCACCAATCTTCTACTTCGCCTTCTAATTGATAAATGACTAACTCCACCTTCTGTTGATCAGTACACTTCAAAATTTTGAAAATCTTTTCTAATTTTTTTACCCAAATTTTAGCATTACTAGCATCTTTTGTGCCCTTATTATAGAATGGTGGGTGTAGATTTTGAAATTGTTTTTGATGCACTAAAATCACCCTACCAAGTGGACTAGTCGCTCCAAGTAATATAATAATGAGAGAGTGTTGAACCCAAGAGGATTGTGTCTAATTAAGTACCAAAATAATTAATCTAAATTTATTTGAACAATCAAATAGGAAGAAACTTAAATTAAAAATAATAAAAAGACAATAACAAATAAATCTAACCAAGATAGAAGGTACTAAGGTATTGATTTTACCATAATCAATCAATATAAATTCTAGATTAATACAATTTCAAAACCAATTTATTGAATGTTATTGCATGTGATGGTGGATTTCCCTAAATTAATTAATTAGCTTTCTCAAGTCAAGTTAATCCTTCACTAGTTTATTAAATTAATCATATTTCTATGTAATTTTAAATAAACTAATGAGAATTAAATTCTATGGAAACCTCTAGCTTAAGAAGGGGGAGCTCCTAACTCTCTTCTTTTCCTCCACTACCACATGTGAGCTAATTACCTCTCAGTCTCATAGTCTAACACACGGTTTATATTATTATTAGTCTAATCTACACAATTCTTTTTCAAGTTCATGCATAAATCACTAAATCAATTGAAAAATGATCAGACTTCCAATGCATTAAGTTCAATAATATAAACTTCTCGTGTAAATAACTTTAATTGAAAGCAAAAAATCACAAAATTTATATTGAACTTATTAGGCTACATCGTAATCTTAGTAGAATAAATTAGTTCATAATAAAAATAATAAAATCTAAAATCATAATTATAAACATTCAAATATCAAACAATAAATAAAAATCCAAGGAAGAATAAAATCCAATTTAAGAAAATCAAATTCCTTGATTTTCTATTGTTGATGAAACTTTTATTTTGATCTCCAATAATGCCCAAATGAGGACTGCCACCAGCCTCTACCTAGCTCCCTAATTATGAATTTGGATGGATATTTATAGGATTTTAGAAACCCTAATTGGAATAGAAGTGGGACCCACACCCATAATAACTAATTAAACACAATTTGGTGAAATTTGTGTAAGGGGTCCACACCTTCAACAAGGTGCTGACACTTTCTGTTCAGCGCAAAATGGCATCACCGTGACGGGTTTTTGTCCTTCTTAGTCATTTCCGTAATGGTAAAAGAACAGTCCTGGTCCCTGACTTTTGGATTCTGCACAAGTTGATCCTCAAGTTTTTGATCTTTGCAATTTACTCCTAAAACTTATGATTTCTTCCAATTAAATCCTTTCCTACACAAAGAATAAAATTTGTGTAAAATCAAATAAAATCTCATAAAACTCATTCAAATATCAATAATATCAAGGCAACAATTTCACATTAACATGTATACAAATTTAGCTTATCAAATTCCCCCAAACTTAAGTTTGCTCGTTCTCAAGTAAAATAAAAAAAACAAACAACTAAAAAGAAAATAAAACCTAACTCATTTTCGTAGGAATCACGATTGCACTTAGCAAGTGTAACAAGCCTTTAAACCCCTAGGTCACCCTAGTAAACGAGTTGTGTCTCGTGAGGGTTTTTAGTGGATCTATCCACAAAATCCTAATGCAAGAATGTAACTACATGATATGCATGCAAAAAAAATTTAGGAATTAAAGTTCAATTAGAGGCAAAGTCTCAAATATTCAAGAATTTTTATATACTCACTTAAAGTCAAATACTCATCCTATTCTTCACACCACTTATTAAAAGATTTAGCTCATGAGCACTTAGTGTGTGTGTGGAAATTCATAATAACAAGTCTTAAATTTAGACTTTCACACTTTAGCACTTATTATTATTATTTTTTTTCCCTCTTTTTTTTTTCTTCATATGTCGAGTTTCCTTAGACTTTCTAAGTTACACATGTAACGAGTTTTTTGTGAATGACTCCCAAACTAGTTGGCTTTAGGGCATTAGGTGAAGAGACACCCCTAAGAACATACTTACTCAAGTAACAACGGCCACGAAACATTCGACTTCTTTTTCTTTTTCTTTCTCTTTTTCTTTTTTCAGCCATAAAAGACATTCTTCCCTAAGCTATTACTTGTCTTTTGATACGAATACTAACATTTGTGATGAAAGCATCCAGTTACTCAACAAGTCATAAACTCAAAGTGTTTTGCATACTCATATTTCAAGTCATTGTTTGACATGAAAGTTGACATGGGTCTCATGTCTAAGCCCCAGTTACTAAGCAACTTAAAACATTGGAGTAGAAATTAATAAACTCTTTTGTATTGGCTTCTTTTTCTTTTTCTTTTCCTTTTTTTTTTCTTTTATGTGCTATTTAGGTGCTACTAAGTCTTCTCTCTAAACTTCTCACTACAAACTTGTGCTCAAGTAGAATAGAATACTCATGAACTTAAATTTCATCACAATGGTGCTATTTTTCAAATTTTGTATCTCCTCTAAGAATTAAAGATTTAGAAGCTTTTGAATCACCAACTCAAGAATATTTTATTCCTTGACACTAATTGGACCAACTCCTAAAAAAAAACCCTAATTTCTAAAAAAGAAAAAAAAATGTATGTTATGCAAATATGAATGGAAACTGACATAATAATGGATGCCTAAAAGTTATTCTCTCCCTCAAACTTAAATCGAACATTGTCCTTAATGTAAAATAAAAGGAAGAGAAAAGAGAAACTTCTGAGGTTTTACACTTAAAACTTTGAGTTCTGAAGTTGAGTTCTTTTCAATTGGAGACTCCAAGCATGTGAATTTCCATAATCTCATCCTCCAAACTTGTTCAATAACCTGGCCATAATCAAAGAACAACAATTTATAAACCAAAATACTCAACTAATCAAATAAATTTACCTCTTAGTGAGATATGAATTTCTCCATATTAATGCATCAACTTGGGCCATAAAAAGAAAGTAAATTAACATAAAACCTAAACTATTAAAATAAAAGAAAAATAAATAACAGAAACGAAAATTTTATGCTTGGGTTGCCTCCCAAGAAGCACTTAATTTAAAGTCATTAGCTAGACTTTCTATCACTCTAAGGTGGTTTTGGATCAGGTCGTAGGGCATGTTCTCTTGTTTTCTTGAATCTTGGCTTTTTTGCCCTTAAGTTGAATCCACCATAAGATTTTCTCCGCGTACTATTTTGTGGTGGTTTGGGTTTAGGCCAAAAGATGTGCCTTCCCAATTCTTCTAGGATTGCCTCCTTTGATTCCAAGTAAGATGAGGATGTGTTCAAGCAATTTATGTATTCTTTGATTGGCTCCTTTGCTTGAATAAGATAAATCTCAAGTGGATCCTCATAAGTGTTTTCTTGCAAAATCTCATCAACCATATCAACAAGAAAACATTCATTAAAATGAGATTTGGTTAAAGAAGACTCTTTATTAGACACTTCAAATGCCACTTGAGCTTTTTCCTCTTCCTCCTTAGGGACATCCTCTTGTTTAGTTTCTACAGGTATGCTTTCTATTTCTCCAAGTTGTCCTCCAATCTCCAAAGATAAGGTGTTTTCCTCTTCTTCTTGATGTTTCATTGTTGCACTAGGTAACTCACCTTGTATTTTTTCAGCAACTAAGTTGAGCAAATTATATCGTTTAAATAAGCAATCAAGACTGAAATGATCAAATCCACACCATGCACATTGATATTTAATCGTTCTACTAAAGCCTTCTTTAATTTGATCTTTTCAATGACTGCTTGAAATCTTTCAAGTTCATCATCATCAAGTTTTGCATCCCAATTGATAGTTATTGCTTCAACTTGTGCCCTCATCTCTGGTGCAAGCCATTGATAATTTAGATTAGTGTTTAGGCCAACCCAATCCATAGTTAAACCTACAAAAACAAAAACAAAAACAAGGAAACAGAAAAAAAAAACAAAAGAAAAAAAAAAAAAAAAAAACAAAACGTCCAAATTAAATCTAGAATTAACCAACTCTGATATTAATTAAATCAACAATCCTTGGCAACGGTGCCAAAAACTTGATGCACTAAAATCACCCTACCAAGTGGCTAGTTGCTCCAAGTAATATAATGATGAGAGAGTGTCAAACCCACAAGGATTGTGTCTAATTAAGTACCATAATAATTAATCTAAATTTATTTGAACAATCAAATAGGAAAAAACTTTAATTAAAAATAATAATAATAATAATAATAATAAAAAGAGTACATCTGTTTGCACACCCAATAAATTTTTTAACGTGTCATGGCGAGTACTAGGGTTAGGGCAAGAGGCGACGCGACTTGGGGCAGCGGCAGCTTCCGAAGGTGGCAAGGGTACAACCGGAGGATCGGGGAGTATGGGCATTGGCGAAAGGGACAGGTGGAATTGTTTTTCTTCTACAATTTTCCAGAGAATTGGGATGCAAAGGATATGTGGCACCGTTTTCAGGAGTGTGGAAAGGTTGCAGATGTGTTTGTTCTAGGGAAGAGGGATAGATGGGGGAAACGATTTGGCTTCGTTAGAATGGAAGGGGTGAAAGATGTGAAACAAGTGGAGGAGAGGCTTAATAGGATATGGCTTGGATCCTATAAGTTAAGGGTAAGAATAGCGGCTGATAGAGGGCCACAACGGCTGGGTACTCGGAGGAATGTGGGGGTGAAGGCTAAGAGTAGAGAGCAGAAATATGTTCAGCCAGGGAAGTCATATGTCGAGGCAGTTCTGGGTCATGTCGCGAGGGCAGGGAAGGCTCAGGACTAGAATACGATGGTAGGAGGGCAGCCGAGAGTTGAAGCAGTGGATAGAATTTCTATCAACCAGGTGGAGCCGGAAACCTGTGGGGTGAGAGGTTCAGTTGATAAGATGGGTAGTGTTATGGTGGAGAATAATAGGGAGGAGATTATAGAGTTTTCTCCATTATATGAGGAAAAGCAGTGGCTGGAGGGGAGTGTCGTTGCAGTGGTAAGATCGATGACAGTAATCTCTAGCATTCAAGAGCGAATAGATGTCGATGGGGGTTTGATTAACATCTCACCATTGGGAGGACGGAGTTTACTGTTAACGGAGCGTTCGAAGGGTTTTTTGAGTGAGTATCTGCATCAAAACAAAGTCTTATTTGATCTCTGGTGTGAGGCTATCCATCCATGGGCATTGGCGCCTCAACAGGGTGCTCGAATGGTATGGTTACGAATATCTGGAGTCTCGTTGAAAGCATGGTGCGATCGGTGCTTTGAGAAGATAGCAAGTCATGTTGGGGAGGTGGTAATGATTCATCAAGACACAAAACTGAAATCTATTTTGTGTGATGGAAGAGTATTAATTTTATGTTTTGATCAGCATAAAATTTCCAAAACTTTCAAGCTAAAAGTGGAGGATGAGATGTATGAGATCAGGCTATCGAAGGAAGAATGGCGCGTTGACCTGGACTGGTGGTTGGCTGATGAAGATTGCCGGGGAACGTTGGAACCAGAATCGGAGACAGAATCGGAATATTCTTTGTCGGTTAAGGGTGAGGAGGATCACGTATTCAAGTGTGCCGAGATTTGTGGCGTTGATGAAGATGGCATTGATGAGGAACGGTTACATAAGGAGGGGATTTTGAATTCAAATCTGGATGTCGAACAGGCCGGCAAGGAAGTTGTAAGAGAAGAAGAGAATGGGCTAAATGGGCCTGGTGTCGAAATGGGCTTGTTGGAGGCTTCGAGAGAAGGGCTGGAAGCTGAGATGGCGCTAGAGCCGTGGGTTTATGGGCTCGCAGTGCAGGAAATAGGGCAAATGAGGGACGCGCTGCAGAGTGCTTTTCGAAAAAGAGGGGAAGTGTCGGGGAAAGCTCAAAATGAATTAAAATCTGCTGTGTCTTTGGGAATTAGGGATTCCAGAGAGAAAAGAAGAAAAGCCATAAAAGATTGTTACCCACAAGATCAAGCGGCTAATTGCGAAGAGGGCATTCTACGGGGCACCAGCCGAACCAAATTGTGGACACCCCAGCAACTGCAGCAGGTGGTGACGATGCCGGCAAGACGATCTGGAAGCTCCTCGCTGTCGGACGGGTGTATAGCTCACAGAAATCAGGTTCTTCAAAGAGAAATGAATCTAGAAGAGGTAAGGAGGATTATTAATGTTGGTAAAAGGTTAGGTATTTAGCTGCAGGGTAATGAAGAAGAGGTTCAGTCGAGATTGATGGAGATGGAGGCTCGGGATGAGGGGCAGGGGAGGGAGTAGGAAGGGTGTTGGAGTTTTGATAGTGGGTTGTGCATTAGTGAATTTATATATGAAGTTGATATCATTTAATGTAAGGGGATTAGGGGGAGTGTTGAAAAGGAAGGAGGTGGGAAGGATGGTAAGAGCAGAGCATCCTGATTTTTTATTTTTGCAGGAGACAAAATTAGAGAGGGTGGAGGGTAATTTGTGTAAACTGTTGTGGTTTTCAGATGAGTTTGATTGGGTGATGAAGGAATCTAATGGGGCGTCTGGAGGGTTGCTTTGTGTTTGGAATAGTTTGGAGTTTGTAAAACAAGGGGAGTTTTCGGGTGATGGGTTTTTGGGGGTTTACAGGTGAATGGGGTCCAAAGAAGATGAAGTGTAACTTTGTCAACGTCTATGCACCAACCGACAAACGTAAGAAAGTGAAGTTGTGGGCAGAACTTCGACAAAGAATAATGGACGAGGAAGGTAGATGGCTAATTGTAGGTGATTTTAATGCTGTTAGGTGTATAGAAGAAAGGAAAGGTAGGACAGGGGAGTCTCTGGACATGAAGGAATTCGATGATTTCGTAGTGTCAACTGGTTTGGTGGATCTTAAATTGGCAAATAGACGATTTACATGGTATATGCCTGATGGATCAGCTATGAGTCGTCTGGATAGAGCCCTATTGTCAGTTGAGATGTGTAATATAGGGGAGGAATGGGTGCAACAAGGACTGAAAAGGACAGTGTCTGATCATTGTCCCATTATGGTGAAAACAATGGTGGTTGACTGGGGCCCAAAACCTTTTCGAGTCCTTGATGCATGGCAACAGCACCCGCAGTTTAAGAAGGTGGTGGAGGATAAATGGAAGGAATTGAATGTGGATGGGTATGCTGGATATAGATGCAAGCAGAAGTTGAAGAGTTTGAAAGAGTTCTTGAAAGGTTGGAACAAGGAGGTGTTTGGGAATATGGAAACAGAATTCCAACGTGTTGCACATAAAGTGGACCAGATTGATATGAAGAATGAAATGATGGATTTGGAGGACAGAGAAGTGGATCAAAGGAAAGAAGGTTTTGAGGAGATATGGGATATACTGAGGAAAAGGGAAGCCATATGGAAACAAAAATCTAGAAGTGAGTGGGTTAAGTTGGGGGATCAGAATTCAAGATATTTTCATAAAATTGCTAATGGAAGGAAGGCCCAGAATAGCATTTCAGGCTTATTGTGTGCTGGTCGGTGGGTGGAGGAACCAGATATGGTAAAGAAAGAGGTGGTTAATTTCTTTCGCAAGCTGTTTCAGGAGGAACATTGGAACCGCCCCAAGCCTACGAATCTAGTATTCAAGAGGATTTTTGATGAGCAGAGAATGTGGCTCGAAAGACCTTTCTCTGATGTGGAGATTGAAGAAGGGCTGAAGAACTGTGCTGGAGGTAAAGCGCCAGGGCCTGACGGGTATAACTTTAATTTCCTTAAACTTTTCTGGAATAGTATTAAGGAAGATTTTGTTAGTTTTTTTCGGGAATTCCATCAGCACAGTAGATTAGTGAGGGGTTTGAACTCTTCGTTTCTTGCATTGATTCCTAAGAAGTTAAGCCCTAAGGAATTAAAAGATTTTAGGCCTATTAGTTTGATTGGATGTGTGTATAAATTGCTGGCTAAAGTATTGGCTAATAGGCTTAAGGTAGTGATGCCAGAGATTATTGGAGAAGCGCAATCTGCTTTTGTAGGGGGCCGACAATTAGTGGATAGTGCTTTAGTTTTAAATGAGGTTGTGGATGAGGTTCGGATGAGGAAGAAATTAGCTTTTATTTACAAGGCAGATTTTCAAAAAGCCTACGATTGTGTTAATTGGTCGTTTTTGGATGGGATGATGGATGGGTTTGGTTTTGGAGCCAAATGGAGGGGCTGGATCATGAAGTGTCTCTCAACTGCAAGATTTTCAGTGTTGGTAAATGGAAGCTCGACAGAGGAGATTGATATGGAGAAAGGGTTAAGGCAAGGGGATCCTTTATCCCCTTTCCTATTTTTGATGGTCGTCGAAGGATTAAATGGGTTGGTCAAAACATTGGAGAATGAGGGTTTACTACATGGTATTGAAGTTGGTAAAAGGGGGTTGACGGTTTCTTTGTTACAGTTCGCTGATGATACAGTGTTTTTGGGGATGGCTGATAGTGGAAATATTACCATGGTTAAGACTATTTTGAGGTGGTTCGAGTTGATGTCGGGTTTGAGACTTAACTTCAACAAAAGTAGTCTGTACAGGTTTAATGTGTCTGAGAGATGGATTA
>BPVZ01000039.1:1461305-1472336 GCA_020521535.1 Rubroshorea leprosula
TGAAGGCGCAAATTTCATTTTAATCCAATGTTCTTCCTGCCATCTGCAAAGAAGTCGACTGTGAGGAAGGAGAGGGTCGTTGGGAAAGTCCTCTTTTCTTACTTTCAGCAAAGTAAGTGACACGCCCGCATCCAGATCTCACACGTGCAAGGCCATTAGGAGATTTTTGGGGGAACACAATATTTGCAATAATGTTATTATTTGTCTGATTTAATTTAAAATCTTTTAAGCCTTGTATTCATACAATACAAAATGTGATTTGTTAAATATGAAAGAACACAAATTTATTAATCAAATGAAATTAGATTGTTCTAACATTATATGGATTACATCTTCAATCAATAACTATTTTAAAATAAAATCATTAGAGCAGAAAAAGATTGACCATTGACACTACTAAGAAAATAGTTCTTTCACTTCCATTTGGATCTTGATATATTGCAATAAGGGTAGAAGAATGAAAAAGTAACTTGCATAACAGATGAGACTGAATCTTAATCTTAAGATTAAGATGAACCTTATGCGTGAGTGTTCACAATTTAAATAAATCTTCAATTTGCATCTGTTCACAATTTAAAGATTAAGATTCTGGATGAAGTAAGAATGTGTTAGATGAGACTCCCTCATCTAAATTGAGTATCACGCTCTTCTAATATAATAACACAGAATAGAAGGAAAGTTTCATCTCATTGCAGAAACCTAAATGTTCTGCCCTTCACCATTTCGAACAGTTGACTTCAAGTCATCCGAAGAATCCACTTGAGCTGAACCACCATCCATCTTTGTTTTCTTCTTGACCTCTCCTCGTCCATTTGTAAGGTTTATTCCTTCCTTCGTCATCCATGGTGGCGTGAGTTTCACATCCATGCACTTTCAGGCTTAACATCCCCTTCCTTACCTTCCAACACCAGTAAAGGTAACCTCCACCTGCCAAGATACATATATAAAACGTTAAAAAAATCCAATTATCACTGAAAATTTTAATCTTTGGCATCCAGGGATTAGTGATGCAACAGTCTAGAGAACTTACATCCAATAAAGATATAGATCACAAAGAAGATAGAAAATTATTCAGTTCAACCAAAAGACAAAAAAATAATCAGCAAAGCTTGAACACGTAACCTTCTGAAATAGTGATGGTTCTTGTTCAGATGGATGTTTGATTGAAAAGGAAGACAAAATTTCAGAAAAAGAGAAACTTCCCAAGACCCTGAGATACTTTTCATCAATCACTGTTCTTCTTCTTCTTCTTTTTTGTTTTGGTGGAATGAGCCAGTATTATTCATCAGTGTTTTGCTTTGCGGGTAAAGATAATATCTCAATGGCTTCAGAGAACGAAATCCCATAAGAATTATACACAAGAAACAAATTGGTGGGAGATATAAACTTGCAAACACATATCATGCATCTTTATTCTCAATGTTTTGCGTTATAGTTTAAATAACTATTCCCAAATTGAATAATTTGGGTAGCACTTAGACCCCAAAACTAATGCATAAAAGAGAATTAAAGCAAAGAATGAACTACCTTTGTGTCTCAAAGAAATGGCGTTGGTGTTACTCCATACCCCAGCCCTTGAGAAGGTTTAGAAGGATCATTTGCACTAGAATTCGCTGCACAGGCAGCAGTGATTGCTCGAGCTTCCCACCCTTGCGGACTTCCAAATTCAGGAACAGCTAACTATTTCACTCTTGTAAGTTGATCGTTTAATTGTTTAAGCTGTGCCTGCATATAATTACATTTTTTTTTAACATCAGTAAGTCCTAGTGCAGATGAAAGCCATTCCATACAGAATAATGTAACAGTAAAGAAGCATATCAAAGTCTTCTCAAAACTTGACTATCAAATCAAAATATATGTAAATAACTAAACACTATTCACTTGAAAGCATAACTGAAAATCTCAGCCATAAGATTCATGGTACTTGTCTCATTGTGAACTCAGGAAAGACTGCCACTTAGTCAACTTTATATATATATATATATATATATCTTAAGAATTTTGTTCTCATTTATATATTTCTGCAACAGTTACCTATAATTTTCAGACAATTATTTTTGCAAAAATCAAATAGTAATGTTGCTTCCATCAATTCACAGCTTAGAGAAATAATTATTTTTTTTAAAGCAAATAATTCACAAGCAGAAATTTTGGTGCTGAACTGACTCCAATTTGACTCTTTAGACAACAAAATAATAATAATAATAATAATAATAATAATTTTCACTTTCACCATTGAACCACTACAGACCACTACAACTACCAATTTCATACAGAATAAAATCACCTTATTAACTCATCTTTAATCTAACAGAAAATCTAAATCAACAAAAAAGACAAAAAAAGGAGCAGAATTTGAGTTTCAAAAAAAGAGTGGCATCAGATCCACTACCAAAGACAAGAAATGGATGAAATGACATAAAAAAGAAGAAAAAAAAGCTAAAGATAGACAAACGAACCAGTTTATTCAGAGAGATTGAGAAGAGAATGAACCAGCTTCTAGTGATCTTGAGAACACCATATATGCTAATCAAGCATTCACGAGTACATAAGATGGCAAAGATCTCAATGATTGAAACGTTGAAAACCCATTCCTTTGGTTAATTTCAGGAGCCACTTGAACCATTTGCAATCAGTTCAAGGATATTTGGACTCTTTTTCTGTCCAGGTCTGTTTCTAGAAAAGAAATCATATGTGATATACATGAGGAAATCCAGAAAGAGGCTCTTTCCAGATGTTCCTCTGAAATATTCGGCATTTTCTTGTGCACTATGAAAGGCTCTGTCCATTATCTTATAGGAGACCTGATCAAAATTGAAGGAAATTTCACTTAGCTTCTGACTCCACATTAAGGTCCTGTGAGGCATCCCCTGCTTGCAGAAGTGGGACAATATTACATTAGTTGTAATGATATTTGGAACAAAGGCCATCTTAAGCAATTTTGCAGTTATGATCATGGCACGGTCTAGTATGTCACTACAAACAGCATTCACCATAGTGTTGTATGTCACTGTATTGGGAACAATACCAGCTGAAATAAGCTCATCTAGCATCATCATAGCTCTAGTCATCTTTCTGCTATTACAAAAACCATTAATCCATATATTATAGGTTGTAATATCTGGGTCCCACCCACTTGCAGACATTTTATTCATATACTCATCAGCCTTAACCATATCAAATGCCTTACAAAACCCACCAATCAATGTGTTGTACGTTACAATATCTGGAACCAACCCTTTCTCTTGCATGTCCCTAAATGCCTCAATTGCCAACTTCATACTACCCTGTTTACAAAAACCACTAATGATAATATTGAAGGTAATAGTGTCTGGAAGAAGACCCTTTTCCCTCATCTCTTCTTCCAGTTTTAATGCTTTGTCCAGGTTCCCACAGTCACAAAAACCACCAATCAAAGAGTTATATGTGAAATTATTTGGTCTAAGTCCTCTCCTCAACATTTCTTGAAACAAACCATAGGCCTCCTCAATTAGACCTGCTTTAGACAGCCCATCAATAAAGACTGAAAAGGAAACAACATCAGGGAACTTTCCTCTCCCTTCCATCTCATTCCACAGATTTTGTGCCCCTGCTAGATCTCCCTTCCTGCAGTATCCATCCAGGAGCATGGTAAATGCCACTTTGGCAATGGAAAATCCCTTCTCTGTCATCTTAAACAAAAGCTCCCTAGCATCCTGGAGCCTCCCCTTCCTAGACAAGCCCATGAGCAAGGAACTGCATGTGGAGGATGATGGAGTCAAACCAAACTTGACCATAATTTTATAGGCTTCATTTGCATTATCTTCTAAGCCAGCTCTGCTATAAGCTGCAATAACTGAATTAAAAGCAACAATACTTGGAGTCATCCCTTTCTCAAGCATCTCCTCTAAAACTTCCATAGCCTCATCCAAATGACCTGCCCAACATAACCCTGCAATTGAAATATCATACAATGAACAATCTGGAAGCAAGTCTAGTGCTGATAAATCCCTCAACAACTGATCTCTCTCCTCCTCCATCCCATACTTGTAATGCCCTGCAACCAAAATATTAAAAGTTACACCATCAGGTGCTACGCCATTCTTTTTCATTTCTTCATAAAGCACATTTGCCTTACCAACATCCATTGCCTTAATGTACCCATTCATCAAGGTATTATAAGCTACAATATTTGGAGAAAGACCCACATATTGAATCATATCAAAAACATCCACAGCTTCCTTCATATTTCCCACACTACAGAAGGCATTAAGAAGAGTACAGAAAGTAGCAATGCTTGGTTTACAACCCCTCTCAACCATCAAACATACCCAAGCAAGCGCATCTGTTGTCTGTCCAGCATTGCAGTAAGCATTAATTACAATATTATACGTATAAACATCTGGATTGCACCGAAACTTCCCCATCAAATGCAGCAAACTCTCGCTAATACTAAGTAAACCCTTTCTACAAAACCCAAGAATCATTACATTGAAAATGTAATTATTAGGGCAAGGCCCTTTCAGAACCATATCCCTAAACAGCTTCCACACGCTACCATAATCCCCAGTCCTAATCAACAGCTTGAAGAGAATCACCATTGCTGACAAACTCGGCCTCAAACCCAACTCTCTCATCCTTACCAAAATTTCCAGTGCTGGAGAACTCGTGTCAGCATTCAAGAAAGCTCGCATAAGTGTGTCAAGAACTGAGAAATCTGACTCATATTCATGATGACTTGCCCACATAAAATCCACCAATTCATCACTCCTAGATTCCCCAATTCTCCTAATCATCCAGGAAACCATATCCTGCGCCAAAAATCTAAGTTTCTCTGCTGCTAAAATATGCGCAGCAACACATGAAGACCTCATAAGACTAACAGAATCATTCCTAAATGACAACTTAAAGAATGCAAATGCCGTTTCTCTGGATTCTAACAATTTTAAGATCTTTACCAGAAAATACGGACAAAACTTTCGAGAAAATCCCAATAATATGTATCCTTGATCTCCTTTGATGATCTTTGACAACCCAACAATCACTTTTCGCCGTTCATTTGAATTAATAAATACTAAAGAATCTGCAGTATTGTTAGAATTGCAAAATGGCAAGAACTGATTCAAAGACTCGAAGCTTCTAGGACTTGAAGAAGTGTAGGAAGAGGAATGCCGCTTCTGACAAAAACGGGGGAGACCGAAGTGAACTAGGGTTTGTAAAGTGTTAGAAAGAGATTGAGATAGAAAGATAGTGGATTTATGCACCTGGAAGGTAATGGACATGTGGCTCAGGCCAGCAGACATAAGTTGCCAGCGGAGCATATGTCTTGTCTTGCAGGTGGTTGACAGCCGGCGAACGGCGGATGCGGGTTGTCAGATCGGAGTTTCTAGAGGACGGCTTTGCATTTGCGGACTAAGAAAATTCAAAAATGAAAATTTAGGAGCTAGTATGCGACCCCGTTCTTCGCTTCGCTCTGGATGCTTTCTCCATTAGGCGGCTAGGGAACAGCTAGCTGGTTGCAGAAGAACGTAGAGGGAGAAATCAGGCAGATGTGCGGCTGCCGAATCAAGAGAGGGGCCAGGAGAGCTTGGGTGGTGTCGATTAGGGATGAAGTTGAAAGCAGCAAAAGGGGAAAACGGAGATGGAGCTAGGGTGTGTAGCTGTAGGTGGAGAAACGGAGAAGAGAACGGATGAAGGTTGCACAGACAGGGGTTCTCCGTGGGGTCTCTGCGGGCTGCGGTTGCTTGAGTGGTCTCCACCTCCTTAGGGCGTGTTTGGTTTGTCGAAACTATTTTTCCTCGCAGTCTCATGCAGGAAAGTTTGGCAAAAACCTACTTTGAGCCCCTCACCTTACCAAGTTTGAAGATTTTAACCTCTTACCTTATACTAGAACACTTTTAGGCCCTCACCTAACTAGATTTATAAGTTTTAACTCCTTACCTATTAAAATCGAAGAAAATAGCCCTCATTTTATACTAATTGTTAACTCTATTAGTTGAAGTAAATTTTTATTAACTAACAGTCAACTAATAGTCAGTTAACAAAATTAACAAAATATTATAAAATTAATTCTGTTAACTATGTTAGCTGAAAGAAGGTTTTTGTTAGTTAATAGTTAATTAACAATCAACTAACAAAACTAACAAAATATTATAAAATGAGAATTATTTTCTTCAATTTTAATAGGTGAGGGGTTAAAAGTGTCATAACATAAGATGAAGGACTAAAACCTATAAATCTAATAAGGTAAGGGGTTCAAAATGTCATAATATAAAATGATGGGCTAAAACCTTTAAACTTGATAAGGTAAAGGGCTCAAAGTAGACATTTGCGTGCAATACAATGGTAGCAGCAGCCATGGATTACAGCTTCTAGGGTTTCACGTTTTTAATAATGACACTGTGTTTGGCATTGGTTTCATATCATTATTCAAAGGCAAAAGCTTATTTTTAACCCCTTACCTTGTCAAGTTTGAAGGTTTTAAGCCCCTCATTTTATAGTATGACATTTTTAGCCCTTCACCTTATTAGATTTATAGGTTTTAATCCCTCACCTTATACTTTGACACTTTTAACCCCTCACTTATTAAAATTGAAGAAAATAACTCTCACTTTGTAATATTTTGTTAGTTCTATTAACTAACTATTAACTATATTAGCTAACTGTTAATTGACTGTTAGTTGTCAAAAACCTTTTTCATCTAACAGAGTTAACAGAATTAACTTTATAATATTTCGTTAATTTTATTAATTAGCTATTAGTTAACTGTTAGTTGATAAAAATCTACTTTCAACTAACAGAATTAACAGTTACTATAAAGTGAGGGCTATTTTCTTCTATTTTAATAGATGAGAGGTTAGAATCTACAAATTTAGTAAGATGAGGGGCTAAAAGTATCATAGTATAAGGTAAGGGGCTAAAACCTTCAAACTTAAAAAGGTAAGGGGCTAAAGGTAAGTTTTGCCAAAAAATTGAGCGGCATTTTAGTATTGTCACGATAATAGAAGAGTGAAAATCAAAACATTTTATTTTATAATAAAAATATCAAGATATTTAATCTTAATCACTTTTAATTATATGATAGATAAAATTTAAGTAAATTTTACATTAAATTTTACATTATATCTCAACAATTTTGTTGTAGCTGTTATTGGATGTTTTGATAGGAGTATATTTTATTCTGAGGAGTTCTATTTTTCCCGTTCTCTAGTACTAATACGGGTGGCATTTTTAATATAATATTTTTTGCAACTCAACTCAGAACCAATCTTTTCTTTTTCAAAATTTTAAAAAGTTTTTCTAAGGTATACCATAAGAGCTTAGGTCCTTTTTTATGAAAATTGCTAATATATAAATTTGCAAAGATGACTCTAAGAATATACAATCAGAACAAGTAGTATAGAATGTGAGAATTCTCCTCTTGACCCTCATTAGGTTTGGTTAGCTATTGATGCAAATTCTACTTTTTACTACACAATTATTTCTTATTCTACAAAATAGTGCTATATATCTATTTGTTTACATCAAAAATTGTAAAAATTTAAGATCATGTTACGTGTCAAATATTTTTTAAATGGATGGAGGTGATTTAGCCATGTCAGATATGCAATTTGGGGTCCCATGACAAATCAAGTGCCATATAGGAAAGAAGGAGATAAAAAGATAAGATTTTATTTTCTTGTTACCTTTTTGGGTTATATTGGGTCTATTTTAGCTAAAATCTAAGAGTTGGTTTCAATTATGGGTGTGGGTTACACTACAAGTAAAATGCCATTTACCAACGGAAGTCTATACTGACGGATTGAAATCGGTCTGTATAGACAAGTCTATACCAACAGAAAAATATATCCGTTTGTATAGACAGGTTTATGCTAACAGAAAAATATATCCGTCTGTATAAATAGGTCTATACCAATGGAAAAATATATCCGTTAGTATAGGTCAGGTTTATACAAACGAAAAATTATATCCATTAATATAAACTAAGTGTATACAAACGAAAAACTTATTATCTGTCTATCTGTAAAATTCACTATTTGTTAAACCCAATTTTTCCCACTTTAATTTCAGCCGGCTGTCCTTATTTTCACTTCCCTCCACATATTCCCAATTTCCCTCCCTACATTCCAAGTTTCCCTCCCCAGCTAGACCTAATATTTCCCTCTCCCAAATCTTGTTCGACTCCAACCTTCACTAAAATTCATTTCCCTTTTCTCTCTTCTCTCTCCTATTCTTTCCCTTTTTCCTTCTCGCTGTTCATGCCATTATCGTCCGATCAAAGGGGCCAGCCGACGTTCTCATTGTGGGACAGTTCTCCAATAGCGCAGATTTGACATTCCATCCAAAAATTTTGGTTAACCTTGACGACTTTTCGACTTGATCCAGCACTAGGGACCTTAGATCCATGTTTCAGACTCCGATTGACCCTTCGGTGGAGTCGATTAGTGTGTGCCTACAGGACAGATCGGTTGCTAGATCGAGCTCAAACCTCATCGAAATGTTCTATTTTCTACTGATTCGTAACGCTGACTGCATTTCACGGCCACGATCAGTGTTCTTAGGTTTCTACTACGCGCAATGGTCCATAGTGCCAAGCAGACAACTACAGATCCGTCTTCTGTCAAACCCTAGCTTGCTGGAGGTGTTTTTGGAGTGTCAGACACCAACATAGAGGGTAACTCACTAATCCTTATATTTTCATTTGTACTGTCAAGTTTCTATTTATCACTTCTCTCTATCATGGAAAAAATCTTTATAGAAACCACAATTATTAAAGCATATGTCCTGCACCATTTGTATAAGAAAAAAATTGTAATAAAACAAGGCTAACTGCAGATGAATTACTTTCTATAATTTAGCATAAAAGTGTTTTGTATCTCTTTGTTGGGTGTTCAGTTATTTTGGCATGCTTCAATCTTCTTAAATTCCTCTGTAAAACTCTTGTATTCCAGACCATATTGCAAAGGATATATATCAAAGATCCTTTCTCTTTGTGGATTTTCCTTGTATTCCTTTAAATTATGTTTATTGGTATAATTTGATGACAAGTTTCATTGATGTGATAACAGATCCTGGCGCCACCAGAGACGGTTCTGGATGTTTGCTATCACTTCGCTACCTAAATCAGGTGACATAATAAAAGATCAATTAGTACTGTGTCGTAGTTGGTTTTCTGTTCTCATATCTGTTGGTTTTTTGTTCTCATATCTGTTGGTTTTTTGGTTGAGATTATTGTTTATTGGCTAGATTGTGGAAAAACTAGGCAGAAAAGCACCTAAGTTATTTTAATAAAGCACTACCATAAAAAACTGAAATAGTCTCATTTATGTTTTAAAAATGAGGATGTTTTAGTTTTTCAATGGAAATTAATTAAAATGATTTAGTTTTAAATATTTTTTTGTCTAATTTTCTATAAATACTATTGATAAATATATAAATATATATTTTGGTTACTTGACTATTAATTTGTTAGTCATTTGAAAAGATGTGGCAGCAGAATACTAATATGATATCAATGGAATTTGGTTTTCTGTTAAATACCTTATTACTTTAATGCAAGATTAATACAATGAGAAGTGAAAATTTTGGTCTTTCAGCCTTCAATTATTCAACAAGAACTACATTGTGCTATCTCTCTAGTAATGGGCTGTTTCAGGAGCTTCATTGGTTTAAGAAATCTTATGGGTCATGGTTCTTGGGAGACTATGTTTGTGAAGGTAGCTATTAACTTACAGGAGTAAAAAATAAAAATAAAGAAATGAAATAAAGTCTGAGAAATTGTAAACCTTCAAAGCCTCAAAAAATTATTGAAAGTACTAAGATTTATGTTTCATGCCATACATTTTACCTGATTACTTGCTTAATCTTCCTTTTGTAGTTGATGGGATTGGCTAAAATATTTAGGTTATCCCATAAAACACTCTGGCCAACATAAGACAGTTAATATTGGTTTGCTTGTTCCATTTTTGTATCCAGATGGCTGCTTATATACTGCTACTCCAGTTGATCCAGTTTTCATATTGCTGCCTATTTTTGAAGAAGCAATAATGAAGGTACAACTGTTATTATTAATACATTCATCAATCTACATCTTCATTTATTTATGCAAGTTTAAGCTTTTCCATTGCTTAGTGCTCGAGAAAATCTTAGGACCTGGTACCATGGGTATGAAGCGCATCTCATCTTTGACTTATTCCAATTTTTTCACTTTTCTCCTTCAGTTCTTTGAATGCTTATATTTGGTTTTCTTGCTGTTGACGACCACTTGAGATTTTTTTTCAAAATAAATTGAAAAATCAAGTGTAAAATATAAAAGGAAAGGGGAGTCGCCACTCGTCCAAATTATAAGGTGGGACAAGTCACCTAAAACAGGTTTGCACAGAGATCAGGGTTCGGGGGTTCAGTTAGGAGTGAGAAAGGACATACGCGCACCTCACAATCCTCCGTTTAAACACGGTTGCATACTTTAAAATTGGGGTTTTAATTCAACTTATTTATTATGTTTATGTTTGAGTCTTAATAAGCAAACTTAAAAAAAAGATAAACCGAATCAAAACATTTTTTAATTTTTTCGGATTGAAATAGACAAAATCACGAACATGCATGCACAATAAAACACAAATAAAATTTAAATGGACTGATTTGAAAAAGTTTAAAACTTTTGGACTAAAGTGCTTGAACATGAAAAGATTGTGCGAAATTGAAATAAAAGAGATAACTTTTGATTTTTTTACTTTTTAACCTTTTTTAGTTTTTTTTTATTGGATTGGGTCGGGTTGATCCATCCAAAAAACACGAACCCACCAACCAAAGTGGGCAAAACAGATTAAAAGCTAGACCAAAATGAAATCTGGACAGAAACAGAAAGGATCTGGATTTTCTGTTCGGCCATCCAACAGAACAGAACCAAGAAAGCAAGTAAACATCCATTCCAATTCGGATCCATGAAATTCAACAAACATGCTTGATTTCATTCGCAGTATCATCATCTAGTACAGTTTTAATAAAGCAAAACTCTATGACAATCAGAATCAAACAAGGCGAAATTTCTGG
>BPVZ01000039.1:1473815-1496866 GCA_020521535.1 Rubroshorea leprosula
AACCTACGCAATGCCTAAGTACCTTAACTTTTGAAGTACCAAAAAAATGTGTAATTTTTTTATTTATTCAACTAATACATTTGCATTTGTTTATGTCGTTTTAAAACAAGGTTCGTTCAATCTTATTCAAGTAATTTTTTTATTTTTCCTCAGCTTCTGTTGTTTTCCTGATGATGATTTTTTAGTGGGAAACTCAATCTCATGTCATTTTAAAACAAGGTTCGTTCTTATTTATGCTTGCTTTCATTGTTTCTTTTCTGTGTTTGTTTGGCTGATGGGAAAGTTGGGGGGGGGGGAGCTAGAGAAAAGCTTTCCTTTATAGCTTTGTTCTCAAGCTGGTTAATTAACTTTAACAATAGAAAAAAAATTTAAGAGGATGAGTTTTCGGGTAATCGGAAATATGTTTGTTGGATGAAATTATTTCCAGTGTTTCATTGTTTGGATTCATGGAGAGTTATGATTGCATGGATCAATAAGCTTTATACAAACTGTTTCCTCAAATTTGGTGTATGGTACCTCTGGTTTCTGGCATAAAAAATGTTTTTTTTTTTTTTTAATACGTGTTTTGCTCTCTAACCTCCCTTCCTTTCCTTTTGTTGATTTTCTGGTTGAGGATATGTTTTGTCCAACATTTTTGGAACTACAGTATCTATAAATAGCAATGTTGAGCAAAGGTTGAGTGAGGGAGAGAATATGTTGAGTGGATTAATGCAGCTAATGAAGGCAAGATTCCCTGACGAGAATATCACAAATATTCTACAAGCTGCCAACCAATTAGTTGCTGCCAACAGATTGGATAGAGAGGTAAACTTTTTTGTTCAACCATTTAATTGCTTTGGGATGCTATTATTATTTTAGTTTTTTGTTTTCACTACTTCTTAAGAAGTTCTTTGTATTCTTGCATAAATATGGTTAGGTAGATGATAAATAGATTTTTCATTGGAAGCTTTGCTAGGACAAATGTGGCCATTAGTAGAACAAATCAATGGAAAAAAATTTTTGAGCTTATGTTTTGTCCTTTTTTTTTAGCTCTTCAGTCTTTTCTTAGGTTATCATCTCTTCTACTTTGGTTTTTGGTGAGCTTATGTTTTTGTTATTTTCAATCTTCATGGAAATCTGTACTCACTGAATTTTATTTTTCAATAGGCACATGCGCCCGTCAAGAGGTATTTAATACTCACTCATACCTCTTTGTTTTGGTTTCATTATTTTCGAAGTTTAATCTCTCAATTTTTTTTTTCATTTCTTTTGATTGAATTTTTGAAATTTTAGTTATCATTGAGTTTCTTTCTACTAAATTGCAGGTTTCGAATGCTAATAGTGGGCAAGGTTTTTCTCCAAATAATGGTTCCTCTTCACATTCAAGCCATCACCTTTTATCTCGCCAAAATGAAAGTAATGAAGAAAATGAAAGGCAAAGGGATTGAAAGGCATGTTTGTATCTTTTCTTGGATCTGTAATTTTTGGCAATAAGCATTTAATTGAACTTTTTTGGATTCTACAATTTCTGTTTTTGCCTAGATCTATTGTTTTGAGATTGATTTATATCTATGGAATTCCTCTTTTATGATTGCTAATTTAGTGCATTAATTAACTAATTGTTTTTTTAATTTTTTATGGCATTTTTTATTGTGTTGAATGGTTTGATCTACATAGACTAGCTTAGCTTGAGCGGTTGTGTGCTTTGGAGGGATTGGTTGTGTGCTTTTGGAGGGATTGATTAATGCAAATGGTTAGGAAATTTCAATGTTGTGTTTTTTTCTTTACCATTTGTGTGCAAATGGTTAGGGATTGATTCATGAGAAAGAGGGGATTGATTTGGGCAAATGGTTGTGTGCTTCGGAGGGATTGATTTTGTAGCTCAGAAAAATGGTATTAATAATAAGTGCAAAAAAAAAATTATAAAATAAAAGTGAATTATCAATTGTAAAAAAAAAAAAGAAAAAAAAGAAAGGGATATATACCAACGGAATTATCTATCTATATAGGTCAGGGTCTATACCCACGGCAAAATCTCTTAAAATTTCTCAGGGTCTATACCAACGGACAAGTTTTCCATCAAAATAGAACCCAAGGTCTATACATACGGATTTGTCGTTGGTATAGACCCTATACTGATGAGGTTTGCACCAATTGAAAGTTCTTCCGTCGGAATAGACCCAGGGGGTCTATACTGACGAAAAAAGGGTGTATACTGACGGAAAACTTCCGTCAGTATAGGTACATTTGCTTGTAGTGTTATCTAGTAATGGAACATATTAGCATGATGAGGCAAACACAATTGGAATATGGGGAAAGAGCTTAACAAAGAAGCCAAGAGATGACTAGACAATTGGATAAGTCCCTTCAAAATCTGGCCCGAAGTATAGCCAATATGCAACATTCTAATAAAGAAAGTGCAAGGTTTTAGCGGGAGCAAAATGCAAAAAATTGGAAAGCTTTTTAGGTTGAAATATAATGGATGTGGGAAGTATTTTGACATGCCAGAATTGAAGCTTAACCACAAGCAGTAGATCTTCAAAGGGAGAACCATAATATTCTAGCTCCAACACTTGGGGGGCAAGTTAATTTACCATAGCCACTTTTCTAGAATCAACAGGCAGTAGTTGGTCCAGCATAGCTAGAACCAATTGAGGCTACACCACATGTAACAGAACTAGGCAATCTTTAACAGCCCAAATCTTTGCCACCTCAACGCCAACCAAATAGAGATCATCCACAACATAATGCACCTCTAAAAAAGGAGCAATTCCAACCTTATGTGCCACCCATGTAACAGAATCATCAAGATCTACCAGGCCAGTACATCAACCGTGATCAAATAATTGATCTAGTGCAAGAAGCTTATGGTTTAGTTTTAGGCTTCTAATCAGATTAGTTTATAGAAAACCATATCCAAATTACATAAACCAAGAGAATCCTTTCCCAAAGGGATTTAAGGTTCCAAAATTCACTTTATGTTCTAGAGATGGTGGATTTTTTACAATTGAACACATAGGTCACTTCACGATTCAATGTGGCAAAGCCTCTGATGATGATAATCTGAAACTCAAACTTTTTTCCTAGTTCTTTGACTAATACAACTCTCACCTGGTATCTGAGTTTGCTACAAAATTAAATTTATTCTTGGAAAAAGATGGAAGATTTTTACCATATTTAGTTTTATCACAGTGAACTAGAAGTATCCATGGCAGACTTATCTCGTTTGGTGCAGTGACCTGGAGAAACATATGAGGCCTTTCTTGTTAGATTTCAGAAGGCTAGACTTAAGTGTATAGTTGCTTTGCCAAAATAGGAGGTTGTTAAGCTAGTGCAAAATGGTCTAGACATTGAGTTAAGGAAGAAGTTTGAAGGAATGGTGTTTCGAGATTTCTTTGAGTTGTCTCATAAGGTTGCTCGTTATGAAAACTTATTATGGGAAGACAAATAAAGGAAATTTACATCTCATGGGACTTACTATAGAGATGCCCACTTTGATATGGATGTGGCAGAAGTGGTGGCAAAGCTCATATCCAATTAAAGTGGCCTAGCAAAATGATAAGGCAATAAAGTGTTGTGTTAGTGAGGCTGAAAAGCAATATACTTTTAATATATTAAAGACTAGTGAAATTTTTTACCACCTTAGAAAGAGTTGTCTAATTAAGTTGCCGCTGGGACATAAAATCCCAATGATTGGCAAAATTGGAAGTAGGGAATATTGTAAGTATCGAAATTCTTGGAAACATTCTACTTATGATTGTGTTATTTTTTGGAATGTTTTGTAGGATAAATTCAACAAAGGAATTTTGCATTTTCCAAATAAAGCTAAAGAAACTATGAGAGTTGATGTAGATCCTTTTCCTAGCATGTCTGTTGAAGTGAATGTAGTAGATCTCAGGAGCATTGGTAAAGATAGAAATTAGCCATATTTCAAGTGCAAACTTGTAGCTGATGATCTAAGTTAAGTCATTGAGGAGGCAAGGGCTCGTAGAAATCAAATGAAATCAAACCCATCCTAAAGGAGAAGGCACAGGGGGCACAACTTAACTTTGTAAAAAAGTAATGCAGATAAGGAAACTTTGCCATATAGAAACGCAACAAAACCCAAAATGGTGAAACCACCATCCAAATCTCCAAGCAAGCAGTGGGAACGTGTGGTTCACCTAAAATTTCCCAAGGTTCAAAATTCTAGGACCTTGAGATGGCGTTTACAATGTAAAAGGACAACAAAGAGACGTCAACAATAAATTGAAGGCTCGAGGGGCATAGTAGATCAGACTGAACCATTCCTAACAAGGAGGAAATTTGTGTGGGTTCGTAAAGATAAAGGAACGACATCTAATTAAACTTCTCCAAAAAATAATGAACCATCCATAGGTCTACATCACCTTAAGTTTTAGCTATGAAGTCAAACGAAGAAATTGACTTGAAGGCAAAGTTTCATGTATCAAATAAAGCAGAAAGTTCATCAAATGTAATTTAATTTGGTGAATTTTTCATGAATCTATCTTGTTTGGTGATTACTCTTCTTTTGATCTTCCAAGCTAAAGAATAGTTAAAATCTACAATTTGTCAGCAGATAGATCAAACCGAGGAAGAAGGAATCATTGAAATCCCAGCTAAGAAAGACAGAGGTGTAGATTCAGCAAACAAAATCATTTTTGAAAAGTCAGAAGAGAGGATGACCAGACTTATAAGGCCATTATACATTCATGCACATCTGGATGGTATACCAATAAATTGAATTCTAGTCAACAATGAAGCAGCTATCAATGTTTTGCCAACTTGCATGCTGCACAAAATTAGCAAATCTTTGGGTGATTTAATGGAGACAAAAGTGACGAGAAGTGACCTTACTGGTGGGGTGAATCACTTAAGGGGAATTCTGTTAGTAGAACTCATTGTGGGAAATAGAACTCCCATGTGTGCATTCTTTGCGGTTGACACTATTGCCACTTATAATGCATTACTTGGGAGAGATTGGATACATTCTAGCTTATGTGTTCCTTCAACTTTGCACTAGAAATTGATATTTTGGAATGATGGCAAAATTGAGGTTGTGACCGCAGATGACAATCCTTTCGTCACAAACACTAACACAGTGGAAGCTCTTTATTATGATGAAGATATTAGGACAATCTACTTTTTTGGGATGAATCGTTATGGTAGATCTTTTAGAATTATTACTTGCACCAGATCTGCACTTGATAAACAAACTATGAAGGAGGTCTGTGCTAAACTTCTTTGGCCTATAACAATTGTCCCTTTTAGGTCATGGAAAAATCCTGAGATTAAAGAGATTCCATGAAGAAGGATTACATTAAATACCAGAAAGAGGAGGTCGTGGAAGAAATTAAAAGGAAATTAGTGACCTACCCTACAGAAAAACGAATCTGTGTAGACAGATATGAAGTAGTTTATGAAGGTGAAGAAGAAGACCTAAAGGATCAAATAATTCTAAAGAAATTAGATCTGGCACCAACAAAACTTTATGATCTGAAGGCAGAGGTACAAGATCCATTAGAAGAGGTAAATCTGGGTACTAAAGCAGATCCAAAAATTACCTTTATTAGTGGTTCCCTTAAGCTATATTTGTGTGATAAACTTATTAATATTTTGCGTGAATATTAGGATTGTTTTGTTTGGGATTGTTTTGAAATGTCAAGTTTGGATAGGAATTTGGTGGAACATAGATTGCCAATAAGAAAAGGCTTCAAACCTTTCAAGCAGCCGTTTAGACGAATGTCTCTAGAAGTCACTCTGAAGTCAAATAAGAAATGAAGTGACTATTAAAGGTTGGCTTCATTGAAACTTCTAGATATGTAGAGTAATTATTTAATATGGTCCGAATGCGAAAAAGAATGGCAAACTGAAAATCTGTGTGGACTTCAAAATCTAAATCTGTCAACACTAAAAGATGAATATCTTATGCCTATCATAGATTTGCTGGTGGATGGTGCAGTGCACCATCGAATTCTATCATTCATGGATAGCCACAATGGTTGTAACCAGATTTTTACAGCAAAAGAAGAAATTCTAAAGATCACTTTCCATTGCTCAAGAGCTATTGGTACTTATGAATGGGTGGTAATACCATTTGGTTTAAAGAATGTGGGTGTAACTTACCAAAGAGTCATGAACGCCATCCTTATGACATGATATGATTTTTCATTTCATGGAGATTTATATTGATGATGTGATTGTGAAGTCCAATGAAGATGAAGAACATCTGATGCACTTAAAGCTAGCCCTTGAAGGCTTGAAGATGAATCATTTAAAGTGTACATTTGGCATTTCTGCTAGCAATTTTTTGGGATATTTGGTGCATAAGTGAGGTCTAGATGTGGATCAAAACAAGGCAAAAGCTATTATTGAAGCATAGCCACCAAGAAGTAAGAAAGAATTACAAAGATTCCTTGGGCAATTAAATTTTTTTAGGCGTTTCATTTCAAATTTGGCAAGAAAGATGAGTTTTTTCACCCTTACTGATGCTAAAATTTGAAGCAAATTTCAAATGGGAAAAGCACTACCAGACCATCTTTAAGGAAATAAAGTGTGAAAGCCACTAGTTTTACTGTCTCATATTTGAGGCAAACCTTTGATTTTGTACATATCTACTGTAGATGAATCTGTAGGTTGTTTGCTGGCTCAAGAAACTAATAAAAGGTAGGAGCAAGCTGTTTATTATCTACGTCGAAATTTGTCATAGATTGAAATGAAATATTCTTTGGTCAAAAAATTGTATCTTGCTTTATTTTTTATTGCAATAAAATTAAGGCATTATTTGCTTTAGGTTAAATACTCTTTGTGGTCCTTCTACTATTGAAAAATTTCAAATTTTGTCCTTAAAATTTAAAATCCAACCCCTTTTTGGTCCTTCTGTTAAATTTTTATTGATTTGTCATGTTAATTAACGGAATTACTTGATTATTTTTTATGTAAATGATATTATAGATGATGTGGAAATTACATGAAAAAATTATAAATCCATGCAAGCATTTCATTTAAATATTTTTAGCCATGTGTATAAATTTTACTTCTTAATTCATGAATTAAATGAATTTAAACATAATTAACTTTAATTTCTTCATCTTCTTCTTTATCCTCATCCTTACCCTTGTCCTCACCCTCATCCTCGATATCATCATGTCACCGTTTATCTTCACCATTCTTTTCACCATCTTCTTAATCACCTTCACCATCCTCTTTGCCATCCTCTTCATCATGCTAGGT
Source organism: Rubroshorea leprosula (assembly GCA_020521535.1). NCBI lineage: Eukaryota > Viridiplantae > Streptophyta > Magnoliopsida > Malvales > Dipterocarpaceae > Rubroshorea > Rubroshorea leprosula. The sequence continues at coordinate 1,481,028 of BPVZ01000039.1, forward strand.
TCCTCAAGGAACCCAGTTTTTGGATTATGCGAGGAACCTAGGTTCTAGGTTTTGTGGGGAACCCATGTTTTGGGTTTCGTGAGAAATCTGGGTTCCTCACAAAACCTAAGTTTTGGCTTTATTACGAACTCAAGATCGTATTTGATATTTAGGTTTGAAATTGCAGGTGATAGATTTATGTTGCTATGTTTATGTTGCTATGAGCTTCATAACTTAATTCATCCATGACTTAGATTCAATAGGAAGAAAGGGTTGAAAAATGAAATTAGGGGAACAGTAAAGAGAAAGATTTGTTTTGCAGAGAAGAAGTTAAGGTCTTTAATTAATAATTAATTTTTATTTTTATAAATGGAAATATTTCTCAAGATTCTTAATTATATCTTAACCAAGGTTTTGAAAATCAGACCAAATTGGTCGGTTGAATGGGTTGGACCAACACCTAGTAGAAGAAACGGGTTGGGTGAATATTTCAAACCATTTAAGCAATTGAACCACTTAAAATTACTCAGATTGTCCAAACCGATGAGAACCAATAACCCGTCAAACCGACCAGGTCAACTCTTGGGATGAAGATCTCCTACATTTGTCTCCACTGTGTTTCGAACACCAGGTCTCATGAAGGGTTAGCAAGCCATTTGCCACTTGGCCACCCTGCCTCTTGTGAGGTAAGTTGCAAAAAATATGTTCTAAAGAATGTTACAAAGATTTTAAAGGGAAATGATTTCGATGAGGTTTGAACACTAACCCTCTTGGATGCTCAACTAGATTCATGCCACTTCATCTTATTCAAGTTTGTTGTCAAACTATGCGTTAAAATATATTTATGGTAGAATTACATAAATTGAACAACTTTACCGCTCGTGAAATTCGAACTATAATTCTCCTCAACCAAATTAAAAGTTCTGACCACACAAGTAATTCTTTGACATGAGTTGCATTATATTACATTTAATATATATTTTTAAAATTTAATCAACTCAGTTTTTTAACCGGTTAAATTGGTTGAACCATTAAAACCATGAACTGAAGGTCAAAATGGTTTAACCTCTGGTTCGGTTTTGAAAACATTGACCTTAACCAATCTCACATGTAAAGGGTTAATTATGAATGAAGAATTTCGAAAGAAGGAAGATGAATTTTGGAGAGAGAATTGAAAAAAAAATGGAGAATTTGGGGTTTTTTTTTGTTAAATGCTAACTTTAGTCCCTCAACTTTAACGTTTTGCACAATTTTCATCCACCAACTTTTTGTTACCCTTTTTGATCCCTTAACTATGAAATATGCATTTTTTTAGTCTTCTGTTAGTTAATCTGTTAAATCTTTCTAAATTTGCACATTTTTAGTCTTTTAACTTTAAGTTGAGGGATGAAAAATGTGCATATATAATAATTTGAGGGACTAAAAATGTGCAGATTCAAATAAACTTAACGAATTAACTGACAAAAGGACTAAAAAAATGCATTTTTGATAGTTAATGAACTAAAAAAGTGCAAAAAAAAGTTGAGGGATGAAAATTGTGCAAAATATTAAGTTAAGGGACCAAAATTGACATTTAACCTTTTTTTTTCGCACGGAGAGAGTGAAATGGAGGGGTGTTATTAAGTCCATGTAAGCACTTTTACATGGTGGAATGTCCATATCAGATGTTCCCATTAAGATAACATGCAACATGAGCAAAAATTAATGGAGGGACAAAAAAAGGGTCGAATTTTAAACTTTAAGGACAAAAAAGGGGATTTTTTTAGTATAGGGACCAAAAAGTGGCTTTTTTCAATAGTAGAGGGATCAAAAAGGGTATTTAACATTTTCTTTATTTCGAGGTTTATGTTATTTCAAAAACAAATGTGATAAAGTACATGTTGTCTCAATTATTGCTGAGAGGTGGAATTGGAAAATGGGTTTTGGCTTTATTCAACCTGAAGTACATGCCTCAAAAAGCTATCAAGGGGCAGGACTTGGCAGATTTTTTGGCAAATCATCTGTGCCTTGAAGTAGAAGCGGATAAGGGAAAAAAGGAGTTAATTTATTTTCCATAGGTTTGATTCCTTGAAAGCTTATCTTTGATGGGTCTAGCACATATTCCATGGTTGGAGCAAGAATTGTTATTATATCTCCAACAGGCCTGAAAACCAGTTGTCATTCCAGTTATATTTCAACTGCACCAACAATCAAGTTGAGTATGAGGCGTTGATTATTGGGTTAAAAGTGCTAGTAAAAGTCAAGGTACCTATGGTAGAAATAATTGTTGATTCACAATTAATTTTAAAACAATTAGAAGGTGAATACAAATGCACTAGTCTATTTTTAGTGCCTTACTTAGCTTTAGCAGTACAACTTCTAGAGGAGTTCGATGATGAAATCTCGAGGCATGTCACTCGAGATTTGAACACAAAAGTAAATGAGATGTCACAAATCGCCTTGGGTTTAAAAATCCTAGAATACATGATGAGGAAAATTGTTGTTGTGAAAAAATGAATTTTGCTATCCATTCATAAGCATGGTATGGTGATTTCTACTTGTTCCATAGACATGACCTAGACAGATTAGTGTTATCCAATCATGGAATACCTTAAGAATCCAAGTTCTAAGGCCTTAAGAAGGATGAAAATATAGTCCTTGAATTATGTTCTATGTAATAACCCGCATATTTTCCTTGATTTTTGGGAATCAACATAATTAAATGTGCATGACCTAATTAATGGTTGGGATTAATTGCCAATTATAGGGATTTATGATCTTAAATTTTTATTAAATTAAGGATTTGATTAAAGGATTTAATTTGGGATTAATGTCTTTTAAATTAAGAATTATTTCCCCAAAAAAAATTCAAACAAATGTGAAGTCTGCCTCTTAACCCTATTCCCTTCTCAATATAAATTTGCTTTTACACAATAAACACCTCCTCCCAGATCTAGTTGGCTTCTTCTCCTAAAATTCAACCTTAAGCCCTTGTTTGGATAGAAAATAGTAAAGGGAAGGGAAGGGAGGGGAATGGAGGAAAATAAAAGGTTATGAAAGGGGAGGAAAAGAAAGGGAAGGGAAGAAAATAGAAGGAAATGATTTGTGTTAATTTTGTTTGGATAAATAAAAATGAGGAAGGGGAAGGGAAGGAAAGGATTGTATTATTTTATGTTTGGATAATTAAGGTAAAAGGAAAGGAAGGAAGGGAAAGATTTAAATTAATTTTAAATTTACAAATTTATCCTTTAAGCTTGTAATGGAGAATGATATAATAAAAAAATTAAGGTTAATTTTGTAATTACATTTAACTTAATCTAAATAGTCACTCAAATCCCTCCCAAACCCCCCAAATCGGACGGATTGCAAATCTGCAGATTTGAGGGTGGTTGGAGGGAGTCCGAATCAGCCCATCTCCCTCCCCCTCTGCCTTTTTAGAAACCCAAACAGGAGAAAGGAGACAGCCTCCCTCGCTCCCCCTCCCTTGCCATCCGTCCCCATCCCTTCCCCTCCTTCTCCGTCCGACACCTCTAATCCAAACAATACCTAAGATTTTAAAAGTGCGTATATTTGTTCCTTTTGATTTCTTGTTCTTTCTTGTTTCCTTGGATCTTTATTGCTAAACCCAATATTGTAATCCCTCGATCTCTTTTTACATTTGTTATTAAGGTTTCATCTCAGATCTGACATCAAAATCTTAGATCCTAGTGAGTTTCCATGTTTTGCTTTAAGGATTACTGAATTAACAGTAGATGGTGTAAATACATATATATATTTATTTATTGATTTATTAGTAAAAATCAACGGGGGAATGAGTCGTTGTATAGCAGCACCCACACGATTACGTGTGAGTGCTGCTACGAGAGGATGAGTGGCGATGATGCCATCGCCTTGTTGGTTTGAGATTTGCAGTAGTGTTGACACTCTAATCTTGGTAACAAATCAGGTGTTGATACCGACTAGTCCATTAAAATAATATGAATAAAAATAGCTGGGGCGGGTGGTGCCATGCGACGCATTACATGGGTATTGTGTGACAGGTTTAAGGGTTAATTCAATGGTGCCAACACCTTCAATTTTAGTCAATAAACAGGTGCAGACACCTATGTAAGAAATTTAATATGGACCTTATAAAATTAGATATTATTAAGTTGAATTAGGATTAGAAATTCTAGATTGTTGTTGATTAATATTTAACGTAAATTTTAGGTTCTTGATTGTTTGCACATTTCAGATTTAAGATCTCCATATTTGAGGTAAGTGAATTTATGGTTCTATTCTTGATTTTAAATATAATTTTGAGACATAATTTTTATCGATTTTGAGATAGTAATAGGATTAAGAACCCGTTTTGTTTAGTTATCATGACGAAATCTCGTTTTATTTTAAGTTGGATTTTATTTGGTTAAACAAGCCTATTTATAGAAAGTTCTCAATACATGCTACTTGATTCTTATGATATATGTTTTTTTTTTTTTTTAAATAAGCATGTTTGCTTGAATTGCACTTGCTAACTTGTTTTAGTCTCCAATATAGTCATGTTCTACTTATGCCTGCTAATGAGAGGTTTATAAACACTGATCATGACTTATAGAGAAGACGTCTATTTATTTCCCGTACCAGTTTTCTTGATACTTGATTTATACTTGTTGACTTGCTTAATTTTAAATTTATAAATAAAAAGGGAAAGCCTAATATTCACTTATTGAGAGTATATCTCACGTTTTTCCTTATCCACCATTTCAAGTAACAATACTAGAGACATTGGGATTAAGACGTGTGACAGATACATATTAGAGTCAATTTGGACTTAGTTAAGACTTGATTTAGTTCTTTTGGACTTATTATAAAGTTGAGGATTTGATTTGCAATTATTACATAATTTGACTTTGAAGGATTTATTTGAACATTACTTAAAATTTTAATAATAATAGAGGTATTAATAGACTTTATTTAATTGTATTCGATTTTTGGATGGTAAGTTAACTTGGTTCGGAGCCTGATGCACTTGTGGGTCCCACTTACAAGTGTACACTGTCTGTTTTGCTCTAGGGTCTGGGGCATGACATTATGTTAGAAGGCATTCTTTATCGTAAAGGACATGATGAACTACTTCTACGTTGTCTAGGTCTAAATGAGTATTGCTGCATCATATCAAATGTACATAATGGAATATATGGTACACATCAGGTTGGAATTAAGAAACCCTTGTTAATTCATAGACATGTATTTTTCTAGCCATCAATCTTGAAAAATTGCGTCAGTTATGCTAAAGGCTGCAAAGCTGGCCAGATTCATGGACCACTGCAGAAAGTTCCAACATCGGAACTCCATCCAATTGTTAAACAATGGCCATTTCGAGGATGGACCATTTCAAGGAAGGGCATTCTTTCATTATTATTAGTATAGATTATTTCACCAAATGGGTGGAAGCAAAGCCAATGAAGAAGGTAGACCAAACCGATATTATTAAATTTATCAAGGAAGAAATCATTCATAGATCCAATTTGCCAAAAACAATGACGTCAGATTAAAAGAAGCGTTGGTTTACAAGTGGAAGCGTTTGTAAGGGAAATGGGTTTTCATTTACTCACTTCGACCCCTCATTATGCTTAAGCCAATGGTCAAGCCTAGGCTTCCAACAAAATTGTGATAAATCTGCTTGAGAAGATGGTTGATGATAATCCAAGACATTGGCATGTACTATTATCTACCACACTCTGGGCTTACAGAACCTCATAAAGGAGCTCTACTAAGGTAACTCCATTTTCCCTAACTTATGGACATGATGCTGTTCTACCTATAGAGTTGTTTGCTAGATCATTACATATAGCAATTTAACATGGTTTTACTTCTAGAGAATATAATGATGCAAGGATGTTAGAACTTGAGGACCTTGAAAACATGCACTTAACGGCCTTAGATAGGCTGCAAATGGAGAAATGAAAGTGGCTCTAACACATAACAAGCAAGTGAAGTCCAGAAGTCTGGAAAAAGGAGATCTAGTATGGAAAACAATTTTGCCACCGAGAAAGAAAGATCCCAAATTTAGGAAATGGTCTCCTAATTGGGAAGGACCATTTCACATACATCAAGTGCTCAGAAGAGGAGCATAATGGCTTGAATCACTAAATGGAGAGTTAACCCTCAAAAAATAAATGGAATCTACCTTAAACCGTACTATCCTACGGCATAGGAAGCTAAAGGTCTGGATACCACGAATTCTACTTGAGATAGATTTGGGGCAAGAGCTGTACAATACTTTCTTTTCTTTTTTAGCATTTTATAATTCCTTAAAAGTGCTAAGCTAAATATAAAAGTTGGCCAAGTCTGGTCATGAGCATTCAGAGCAACTAAATTTTGGCCGTAACAGATTTCATCCTACTACAGAACATGAATAGATTATGCAGCAAGCAAGTGTTCACAAATATGAACAAGGACAAAAATCAACATCAAAGTGGCAATTTGTATGGCCTTAGGCTACAAACATTAAGTTCAAGGATCAAAATATGCAAATAAAGTTCAGAACAAAATAAGCATATAGAGATGATCTAACAAAAGTTGCTTTACTAATCACTCCATTCTTTCTTTGATTTTTTGAGTTCTTGAGCGACTTCATTTGTAGAGGTTGTGAGAGAAGGAAGTTGATCCTTGATTTTAGAAACGGTCTTCAAGCCCATCTCCATATCTACACAAAGCTTGTTTCGCTGTTCTGCCAAGCTCTTTTTTGTTTGCTCCATAAAGGGAATTTGTTTCCTTAGTTTTGCAAGCTTAGCCTTGAGGTTAAATATCTCTTTCCTTAGACCTTGAAGATGTTTAATTTGTGCAACATGAGCATCCTTCGTCACCAAGAATTCATCCTTCTTTTTAAAGACTACGGCAATACTATTTCTTGGTAGATTTTACTATCATCACTTTGTTCTCAAGTGCTAGGAATCTTTTACTAAAATCTACATAAATGATAGTGAAATCTACCCAAAATTTGCACTGAGTAAAAAACAATTGTGAGGCTTGGTTAAGGACTTGAGCTACTTGGAAAGTGTCTTATTGATCTGGCACTCTGTAGAAATAGGAAGGGTCACCGTCAATAAGCTTTTGCAAAGTTAGAATGGCAAAGCTAATTTGCTCCTGTGAAGGAATGTTGACATCTGGGTCTATCTCCTCAGTGACAAATTTCCCTTTGTTATCGAGAGCAGATTCTGACTAGACAGGAAGGTCTGCCAACATATCCCAGCTTTGAAAGGAGCTCATCCTCCAAGTCATCATCAATCACAATAATATCTACAATAAGTCACTACAAAATATGGAGACAAAAGTTCAAAGAAATCAATTGGCAGACATAGTAACATAATTCAAAACCCACACATATTTCATAATAGTAAGTCAACCTCAATGTCATCAACATTAATCTTTTTAACTAGAGAGGCCATAGGTGTGGGGACCTTCTTTTTCTCTAGGGTTAGATCGATAAGTTCATTTGGTCTAATCGTTTTAAAGTTTTTATTAGCAATGTGTAAAGAGAATCTAGAACCCCCAACCTTTGTGGCTGGTGAAGATTCATTGTTAGATTTTGAGTGAGAGGAGCCAGAATCTTCATCACTATCATCAGAATTTTCTTCAACAGGATTTGTTGTGGCAACAGTTTTGATAGAAACATCCTCTGCATGGGTAGATTGCTACTAAACTTTGGTGGTAGAAGTGGCTTTTAATGGAGATGCAGATTTGATGAGTTTTTTTTGCTACAAAGGGCTTTGCGGTTGGCCTCATGATTCCTATTTTTTTTTTTAAAAAAAGGGTTAGCAAAAAACAAATCATACAAGACTTTAAGTCAAGGATGCCAAAACATATTTACCTCTAGTTTTTTCTTGCTTTAAAAAGGTATATTCCTTCGTAGAATCTGTAGGGATGACGGCTTTTCTTTTGGCTTCAATTCTAAGAGCTTTTCCTCGCAAATCTAGCTTTTTAGTCTAGGTAGTCACGGTAGATTCTAGGTCACCTCCTTCCTTTGTAACATCATTTTCTTCAAATTTTTTAGTGAGTGGCAAACAAGTTAGAGTAGAAATGTCATCCAAAACCCAAGAAATTGAAGAAGAAAGTATCCTTGCCACCAAGTCTTGTATGAGGAAGTGAAACTCAATTGAAAAAGAGGATCTGGCAAATCATGGTCTGGAACATTTAGGCAATCTCAGCAAGCTTTGTTGCCAAAATGTTTGATTCCTCTATCACAAAGTGGAGGGGACAACTGTGGTTAAAGGAAAATAGAAGCGAAAATGGAATGTTTCGGCAGTACCGAAGTTGCTAGCAAAATTGGTTTAGTGCATAAAGTTCAACACCACATTTGGAATTGAGGGTGTTTAGATTGCGGCCTACAAACAAATCCTTGGAAGTCACACATACAAACTAGAATGTCTTGAAATTTGGAAATTGAATATCAACTTTGTACTAAGAAGGGCCGTGAGATTTGCTTAAAAATACAATGAAATCTGCATTAGGTCTATCAATGGGAAAAGAAGCAAAAAATCTAAAGCATTCCTCAAAACTCCTTTTCTTTTTTTCTGTGGCATCTTTGAACATTAAGCCATAGAATCTTGACCTAGTATAGCAAATAGAATATGAGCAAGTGTTGGAAACAAAGTTGTCAATACCGTATCAATATGCATATCAATTTTGCTATTGAAATGGTACATACCGTGTACTGTTCCAAATTTCTCACTATAAATATATTTTTTTATACATTAAATATCAAATTTTAAAATAATTATAAGATAAACTATTGCAGTTGGGGACAAGGTAACAATCTTTTCTTTCTTCAACCATTAACCTTTTTGCTTCTACACAAAATTGAATTCCTTCTGCTTTACCAAACCTCTCAGAATCTCAAACAGACCAAAAGTTAAAACTAAGCTACATAACAAAGCAAAAGAATGTCACACTGCATCATACACACAAAGAAAGCCTTCACCCTTTTAGTATGCTTAATAGGAAAAGTCTCATTGTAGAAGAGGTCAATGGCAGACTTGAAGGTTTCGACAAGAGCCGTGTCAACAGCACTAAAGCTGGCTCTGACAACGTGAATCCTTCAGCGAGACTTGAAGTTGCAGGAGCTAACAATGAGACGAAGTAGCAACTGCAAGCCTACATCACTGGCTAAGAGTCGAGGTCGAGGATGGCAAGGCAACACTACAATCTAAAATTGCAGGGGTAATTAAGAAGCCCCTAACCCACAAAGCACTCTCCAAGGCGCAGGCAATTCACGAAACAAGAAGAGGGAGCAATAGTTGCATGCCTGCACCACCGACGAGGAGTTGAGGTTGAGGATCAGAGGATGGCAAGGCAACACTGCAATCTGAAATTGCAGGGGTAATTAAGTAAGAAGCCCCTAGCCAAAACGACGTTGTTTCGGGCTAAGGAATCCTCTTTTTTTAAAAAAAAAAAATTTGGGCAGTGTTTGTACTTGTCAAAATTTCAGCGTGCTGATTGGTACACTGAATTTTGATTGAAATGAAATTTCATCTTATACCATTTTGGTCAACTTAAAAAATCAATACATACCGGTCGGTAAAACAATGGTATTGATAACATTGGTTGGAAAATAAGAATAAACCCACAATTGTAGAATCTAAAGTGGTTCACCATTACTACCTTAAGGGTGGGCTGTGGCATCTTGACAACTTTTGCATAAATAGGCAAGCAAAAAGGGACCTAAAGCCAAACGTCTTTCGTGAGCTAGAGCAATGGCTAACGAAATAAATTCTTTAGTGGGACCGTTACCAGTAGAATAGACCATGTATTTGCATATTAATGTAAGCAAAAATGATATATGCTCTTAGGTGTTGGTAGGCTTACTTGGGTCATGGGCAGATCTCACGAAAGAAGGAAAAGAGGGCTTCCGATCTTTGTGGTCATCCTCAACACCTGGTGGCAAGGTCAAAAGTGTAGTAATTTCTTCTCTCGTGCAAGGAAGTCTAATCAAAGAACTAATGCCAAAGAGACTCACCAACATGGCACCGCATGGAAAGTGGAAGCAACCAAAAGGGTAAAGTAGAATTGAAGATCAACCTATTCATGATGAATTTACACTTTGTTAGTTGAATGAACTCATGCAAGCCCACGTCTCTCTAGATTAGGCCAAAATCGGGTTCTAGGCAATTTACCCAGTCAACCCACTCAGATTTTCTCTAAGCTAGCCAAGATCCAAACTAGCCGACCCACTTGCTCCAATTGGGCTTCACCTAGGAAGGTAGAGAATGGTCTTTTGGTTGTGGATATACAAGTTTAAGAGGGATGGGTGGAAGAGAAATGAAGTATGGACCCAAAATTTGGAATTTCATGGAGGAACAAACACTTGGTCCAAATGGCAAGTTTTATGGTGTTGGAGGATTTGGTTTATTTCACTTTGGAGATCCTTAGCTTGAAAGAGGTCAACCAGATCTGTAGGGGGTGGTTTCTTGGGTTGAATAGCTTTGATTTCAGTTATGGTAGAGGTAGGTTCAGTGGGAGGAAGCCAATCTTTCTTGTTGTCATCCATGGGAGTAGATATGGGTAGAAGGACAAAGATGAAGAAATTGGTGGCATCCCAAAGAAGAAGAAAGAGGTTAAATGGTGAATTTGACTTTTGATTTTCAAAAATCCTCATTTTTAGGGATTTTGAGAGTTTAAAAGTTGAAAAGGGATTTTAAGAGAAAGGTAGTGGAGATAATCTTAGAAATTGGTCTTGAGTTATTTTAGGAGATTCCTTTTGGTGGAAGAAATGGAATAGGGAGTTGAAGTTCTGGATGCAATTTATTTAATTTAAAACACTTGGATTTATTTCCATAAAACCAAGTCCTAGGGAGGATTATTTACACCAAAAATTGTAAACATTTAAGATCATGGCATGTGTCAAATATTTTTTAAATGGATGGAGATGATTTAGCAATGTTAAATATGCAATTCTGGGTCCCATGACAAATCAAGCGCTACATAGGAAAGAAAGAGATAGAAAGATAAGATTTTATCTTCTGGTTACCTATTTGGGTTAAATTGGGTCTATTTTAGCTAAAATCTAGGAGTTGGTTTTTGTTGTGGTTATGGGTTATCTAGTAATGGGACATGTGGCAAAATATGGAAGGAATTCTAACTTTGTCAAATGCTGACATGTTCCACTTCTTCAAGAAACTGCCCATGATTTTTGAGACTGCAAAAGGTGGGAGTTGCAACAAGGGAAAAGAGAAGGATGAAAGCATGAAAATGTATATTTAAAGTGTACTTAACTATTGACATTTTGTGGAATTATGGGTTTAAAAGTTGTATTTTTCTACAAGTAATTTCATAATTATTCATTCTATTCATGTTGTGTAAGTTTTTGGTGATTAAAGGTTTGATAATTGAATGGAGAGAATTAGAAGAAAAAGACTCAAATATAAAGAGCCAAAAAGATGAGGGTCCAAGGATCAGATTTAGAAGTTTGAAGGTTCAGGTGAGATTTTCTCCATTCTTGATCAAGAAGCAAATTGCAAAGATCAGAAATATTATGATCAACTTGCGTGGAATCCAGGAGTTAAGGACCAAGACTGTTATTCTGCCATTAACCAAAAATTGCATAAAAGGCCAAAAACCAGATATAGAGTCTCCAATCAGTGCTTCACTCAAGGTGCCGGCACTTTTTTGAGAGTGTTGATCCCTTGCGTCATTTTTCAGCCAAATCATTGATCCTAATTATTTTGATGTGGGTCCCACAACTATTATAATTAGGGTTTCTAAGATCTTATAAAGACTCATCCAAGTTATTTTGGAGAGGGACTTCCGAGGGTTGGAGAGGCTGCTACTAGACTTTTATTTTCTTCTTCAAGGTTAGACAATTATGTCAAATGGCAACTAAACTTTCAATAAGACAAGGGAGGATCTTGATTGAAGAGTTTGACTTGTTATTTTATTTTGATTCCTTCATAAATTTTATTGTTTAATTTTATTTTAGAGAAATTATTAATTATTTTTCAGATTTGAAAATCCGAAAAATTATATTTATCAAATTTCAGATAAAATTAATCATGCTCTTTTTATATGTAATTTGTTAGAATATAATTGATTGATAGATTCATTTTGCGAGTTGATCCTTTACTACAGTATTGTTGATTAGATATATTGTCGCTCTTGGATAGCTCATAATGATAAATCAGTTTGTTCTTTATTGAAATTAATTTCTCTCAAAATAAATACATTAGTTATTATTATTGATCTTCACAATTAAATCTTCTGATTGTTTGTTTGGAATGTGAAACATGCAATTGAGTAATAAATAGGAATTAAAATTTATAACAGTTAAACAAATCAATTAAGTGAACCTTGAAATCTTATTCATCATAATATTGTTTTTAATCCTTTATAATTATCATCTTTTATTTAAATATTTTTATTCTTAATTTTAAAAATCATCTTTTAATTTAATTTCTCGTTGTGACAACTCTTTTTGTTGGTTTAATATAGTTTCCTTATGGATTTGATGCCTAAAGCTACGCTACAACAACTACTTAGCCGGGTATTAATTTTGAGGCAAGACATCAAAATTTGGCACCGTTGCCAAGCAAGCCAAGTCGACAATTAGAGTTTGAACATTCTTCACTCTTCTTTTATTTTTTTTCTTTTTTTTGTTTCTTTTCTTTAGTTTATTTTACTTCTTGCTTTTATTTTATTTTTTCATTAAAAAAAAAAGATTAGAGTGTATGAATAGATCAAGGGACGAAAAAGGGAGATTTATTAGATCAGTTCCACCACCCTTTCAAAAAGAAGAAGTCGAGTCTAATTCATCCTTTAATTTTAAAACCATGAGTCAAGATGAGGATCAACCTATTAAGATGTTGAAAGACTATTTTCACCCCATTAGAATAGCTACACCATCGTGCATAATGTTTCCTCCTAATACACCACACTTTGAGTTCAAACCTGAAATGATTCAGTTTTTGCCTAGTTTCCATGGTTTAGAGAATGAACATCCATATGTTCATGTTAGGGAGTTTGAGGAGGTAGTAGCTACTTTTCATAGTCGAGCTAATACTATAGACACAATTAGGTTGAAATTATTTCCCTTCTCCTTGAAAGACAAAGCTAAAATTTGGTTATATTCTTTGAGATCGAGATCTATAGGTACATGGGCAGAGATGACCCAAGTTTATTTTAACAAGTACTTTCCACATCATAAGACTAATAATTTTAAAAGACAGATCTCCACATTTTCTCAAAAGGATAGTGAAACCTTATACCAAGCATGGGAGAGGTTTAAGGAATTGTAAAACTTGTGTCCACATCACGGGTAAGAAACGTGGAGGTTGGTTAGTTATTTCTATGAGGGTTTAACTACTAGGGAGTGTCAATTCATAGAGATGATATGTAATGGGCAGTTTTTACATAAGGACCCAGAAGAAGCCATAGATTATTTAAATGAGTTAGTTGAAAAAACTCACACTTGGACAGGAACTAGTGCCACTTATAGTACTAGTAGGTCATGATCATCTGGGATTTACCACCTGAAAGAGGACGATAACCTTAAAGCCCAATTGGAAGCTACTTGAGACATTAAAAATGAAAAAATAATAGAGTCACCCACATAGTTGCAAGGGTAGAAGCTTAGGCTTCATGTTTTGTTTGTGGGGGATTGGATTATTTAGCTCAAGATTGCCTAACCTATGGTGAGATGAGAGGGGTGCATGAAGAACAATGTAATGCATTAGGAATGGGTAGGGAACTTTTTTCACCCTATTCAGAGACATACAATCCTAGTTGGAGGAACCATCCCAATTTTAGTTGGAAGGCTAATCAAAACCATCCCACATCATTTAGCAATACTTGGAATAGTGAAGCTCAACCACTTAGGTCTTACCCTACACCTCAATACAATGCACGACTAGATAGGAATCCTTTAGAGGAAACACTTAAGGCATTTATGGAGGCACAAAATAAGACTAACCAAAAGTTTGATTCTATTCTTACACAGGTGGTTGAAGAAAACAAGGATATCAAGAGTCAACTAAGTTGACCAATGATCTTACTGTCCAAGAACAAGGTAAGATTCCATCTCAACCTTAAGCTAATTCCAAAAATTTACATTTGGTGCAAGAATCTACCTCTAATTCAAAGAACATAAAAGGGGTCAATGCAATCACGACTGGTAATGGTAAGGTTATAGAGCCATTGCAAAAGTCACCTCAATTAAAGGACGCTACTCCAAATAGCCGTGAAGATGACTTGTTGGAAGAACCTGAGAAAGAGGTCCCAATTTGAGTTCCTTTCCCTCAGACTCTTAAAACTGGAAAGATTTCAGAGAACCAAGGTGAGATTTTAGAAATTTTGAAACAAGTTAAGATTAATGTACCTTTGTTGCATGTGATTAAACAAGTACCAACTTATGCCAAGGTAATCAAGGATCTATGCACCATGTAAAGGAAACACCATGTCAAGAAAACTACATTCTTGACTGAGCAAGTAAGTGCGGTGATTGAGTAGAAAACGCCGCCAAAGCACAAAGATCCATGGTGCCCAACAATTTCTTGCCAAATTGGATCACAAGAGTTTGGTCAAGCTTTTTTGGATTTAGGAGCAAGTGTGAATTTAATGCCTCGTTCAGTTTATTTGCACCTAGGTCTTGGAGAGATAAAACCAACATTTGTGGTGTTACAGTTGGTTGATCATTCTTGTAGAAAACCAAGAGGGATAGTAGAAGATGTTTTGCTTCAAATTGATAAATTTTATTATCCTGTTGATTTTCTTGTGTTAGATACTCAGTCTAAAGTTAATAGTGAGTCAAAAATTCCACTTATTTTAGGAAGGCCATTTCTTGCTATTGCTAATGCTCTCATTAATTGTAGGAATGGTTTGATGAAACTTTCATTTGGGAATATGACTCTTGAGGTGAATATTTTTCATGTTGGGAAGCAACTACATGATGATGATGAATGTTATCAAAACTGCATGATAGATTCATTGGTTGAGGAAGTATATGAAAGGGAAAATTCTAAATCTTTAGACTACCTCCTTGGTGACTCTGATTTAGATGTTGACTTTTTGAACTATCCTGTTAATGATCATTCTAATGTCTCTTCTATTTCTAATGTTATGCAAGATAAACAAAGAAAATTTTTACAACCAGCTTTGAGGAGTTACTATATGATAGGAAACATTTGAAGCCATTTTCAATGGAGATGCCAAGCGTCGAGTTATCCCCACCTTTTGAAGGATTGAAGCATGCATTCTTGGGAACGTCTTCCAAATTATTGGATAATGGTTGAGACATTATATGGAGCAAGTAGACCAACCTGAGGAGATCATTCTTATGGCTCTCGTCTACAATGCTTAATCAGGTTCTATCTTTCCATCGTATTATTTTTTTCTATTTTTTGTTTTTTTTTCTTTTTCATAGCTTTTCTTGTAGTATTTTTTCTTTTATTAGTTTTCTAGGTTTCCTTCCCTAGTTATTACATTTTAGGGTTGCTTTTGCTTTTTTTATGCCAGCAAGGACACTGTCTCGTTTAAGTTGGGAGTGGGAGCATTGCATGCACATTTTAGGCACACTTTTTATACACATTATCTTGAAAAAAAAAAACAAAAAAAGAGGAAAAAAGAAAAAAAAAAGAAAGAAAGAAAGTAAAAAAGGACCAAAAAATTTTTTTTTTGCTTATTCCTTAGACTTTGGTAATTCTTGTGTGAAAGGGTTTGCAAAGCATGATTATTTTTGCTTTTCTACCTAGGTATGATTTCAAAATTACTTGATTTAAGTCACTTTCTCTATCTTGATTATTAAAGGGTAACTTCTAGAAATTTTTTTGCACACAATACTAAGCTTTGTGGTTAGATGGATGTTCAATATGTATAGCTAAGAGAATTATCAGGTTTAAGTGCCTTTTTTTTTT
>BPVZ01000039.1:1510748-1523599 GCA_020521535.1 Rubroshorea leprosula
TAGCTAATTAAAAACAATAATAAATGCATTTATTGCATCTATTGCGCAAGTTTGATAAACATTTTAATCAATGTATTTAATGCATCATTTAGCTATTAAGTTACATATAAAAAACAAAATTTGATTTTTATTTTAATAATTAACTAATTAAATTAATACACGCACTTTGTCCTTCGGGCCCAGTGACGTCAAGTCACATATAAGTGCATTCCCCCACCCTCAAGGCAACGGTTCGAATCCGACCCATTGCGAATTTGTTCAAAATAATAATAATAATAATACACATTACATTGATGCTAAAATTAATATAAACTTTCTTGGTTTTCCATGTGACTTAATAACTAAAAGGCGTGATAATTACACCATTTAGCACAAATTAAAAAAAAATCCTTCAATTAAAATCGTTTATATGGCCTTGGAATTAAAATTAAAAATAACTTTTACTATAATTTAAAATACAAATTAGTAGTAAAAGTATATTTAATTATTGAAGACTAGAGATATGAAGGATTTGTTTTTAATCCAACCAAAATATAATTAATTTTGAGACATATATAAATTCACTCAAAAACACTGTAATCCCTAAGTAGAATTGAACATGAATGAACTCAATAAGCATTAAATTTGGAGTGCAGTGGAGACAAGATGTGAATTGTGAAGCGGATAAATTTTTGTTCAAAGGAGCGTCATGTAGTACTAGGTGTATTCATATCCGATCCAATCTAATTGATCTAAGCTAAACTGATCAAATCCAATTGATCTGAACTAAATTGATCCAATCCAATTGATCTGAGCTAAACTGATCCAATTCAATTAAA
This sequence comes from Rubroshorea leprosula, assembly GCA_020521535.1. Lineage (NCBI taxonomy): Eukaryota > Viridiplantae > Streptophyta > Magnoliopsida > Malvales > Dipterocarpaceae > Rubroshorea > Rubroshorea leprosula. The sequence goes on from BPVZ01000039.1 coordinate 1,511,567, forward strand.
AATCGATTCAAATCAATATAAAATTAGATTAGTTTGAATTCTAAAATTTTAAAACTGATATAATTGGTTTGGTTCATGATTTTACTTTCAAACCGCTCGAATTGCCCGATTACAAAATAAAATATGATTAGAATATAATTTAATTAAATAATATAACACATTTTTTTGTAGTATTTTATTTTTTTTCTTATTTTACAAGATTATAACTCCATTAACTTAATTAAAAAAAATAAAAATAGAACATTTTCATATTCCCTAAATTATTATTAAATTTCTAATTCATCTGCAACTCTATTATCTCATAACTGGTTTGTGCCTTTACTCTTAGAATCCTAAATTTCTAATTTATTCTTAAAATTATCTTATGATTCTCCTAACTAAATTTTAAATAAGTATCATTCTAAAAGTCTTAAAACTATATAATAAAATTAATTTTAATATTCTATTATTTTTAGATATTTGGTTTAGAAGTTTTAAATTTTGATTATGAATGCTTCTAATCAATTTTAGTAATATTCATGTTAAATGCTATTCACTTTTAATATGATTTAGAAAATGTGATTAAATTATTAGTGCATTAGGAAAAAAAATGAATTTTAATCTTCAAAAATTATTTACGTTGTGTTAGAAATTTGAAGTTATTTTTTATTATTTTTGGTGCCTCTAGTGATATGACCAAGAATAATTTTAAGAGCTTTTCAATTTTTACAAATATAAAAGAATATAAGAATTTGTTTATAATTTTTACTTATTGTTATGTTTTTACTGATTTGGATGTTAATTTATTTTATAATTATACTTTCTATTTGATATTAAAATATTTTTACATTATCTTATATATTTAATAATATTAAAAATTGATCAATCTGACCGAACCACACCGATCCAATTTAAATTAGACTAGTTTGGTTACCACATAATAGTGGATTGGATTAGTTTAAAAATTTTATTAATCAATTAAATTGAATTAATTTAAAAAATAATAAAATCCGAAACAAACCATACAGGTAACACCCTTATGTAGTACTGGTAGTATACACTATACCGAAAAAAAAATTATACACTATACTGAATTGTAGGACATAAATTACTGTATGATACCACGGTGCAATTATTTGATACGATTAACATTAAAAAATATATATATATATATATATTATTTGATACGACGGCGCATCTCCATCCAAACGTTCCTGTTTAGGAAACTCATTTTTGTTCTGTCTATTCATAGTAGCCTTATCTGCGGCACACTCTACATCCTCTTCCTCTTCGGCCACACACAACCATCACCCTCTCGGCAGACTTGCCCTGTGGCTTCCTATTCGCCTCTGCCCAAGTGATTGTACTCGTCCCTTTCCCGTTTCTCTTCCCTCTTCCCGAGCTGATCTCCTGGCATTTCAGCCACTATTCACCTGAACCAACTTCTGCCTCACCGTGAAATTGCGACCAACTACCCAAAGAGTTTTGCAACCTTCAATTGCCGCTGGAGTGAAAGCAGAGGAGAGTCACCACTGAGCGAAGGAGGAGAAGAGCAGACGACGAGAAAAGTTCTTAGGGGGCTTTGTTGCTTCAGCCGGAAGGAGAGGATTTTACGTGCGAGAAATTCGAGGTTCTTTTCTGTAGAATCAGAAGTTTACAAAGGATCCAAAAGGGACTTTGTAGCCGAGTTTTCTGGAAGCAATCAATTGGAAAATCAGTAATCTACTTCAGTTGTTCAAGGTAAATCGTAGATTTAATGCTTGTGATTGAACGAAGATGATTTAGTGGTGGATTTAGCCCTTTGATTGAGGAGTTCCTAAGGGTTTTATTTACGTTTTCTCTGGTTTTATTTGATGTTTTGGAGTCTGTGGAAGGTCCTGAGAACAACCCTGATTTTCTTGTGTGAATTCTGGCTAATTTGTGTGTATTCGAATCTTAGCTGAAATTTGAATTTTGAAATGCTGTTCTGTTGAAATTTAAGCATTTAATTGCTGCTTTGTTGATTTTGGGTTCTAGTTATCTTGGTTGAGAAGTCCTGAGAGTAAGGACCTAATCCTCTTCTGATTATATTTACTAATTCATTAATGTAGTCAGTAGTACCCCATTCTGATATGACTTCTTTTCATGTTATTCTTAGCTTTCATTGATCTTCTGTTTGTTTAATTTGATACTTGAGAATTCATTTTTGGGATTTTCAATTGGAAGAGGTGATTTCTGGAGTAATTATGTGCATACATTATTCAGTCTCATTCAAAAACTGCTGCTACTTGGCTAGCACATAAACCCCAATTTCGTTATGATTTGAAAAGGATGATTGCCCTTTTACTATTTCCTCCAATCAGATTTATAATTTTGAATCTTTCCCTGTTATATAGACTCTAAAAGAAATGTATCTCAATCAGTTGAGTGCAAAATGTGCTTTATTTTGGTGAATTATCTAGGTCATGTCTGATTGCTTTTGTTAGTTCCAGTCAGCTTTCGAATAGTATAAATAGTAAAGTTTTGATTCCATGATTCATGTGTTTATTGATTCAAGAAGTTGAAATAGGGATAAGGAGAATTCAAGTATAAATAGACTATTCGGCATATTTTGTGTAATGTATGAGCTTGAATGAGTCTATAGTGGATCCATGTTATAAGTCATTGACCAGGAAGGATGCTTTAATCAAGATTCCATTTTTAAGAATGTTGCTGAGGCAAGGAAAAGAAATCACGGGAGGATCTTGTTTGGTTAATAGGGGTTCACTGTTATTTTCAAAAGCATATCTATGGTTATTTGCTTTGTTTTGAGGAATTCATTTCAGGCAATTGTCTTTGGTTCATGGGAAGGCTTCTATAGGAAATAATGTTTAGTTTTAAAACCTATACTTAAATGGTCAATAGAGCAAGGCCTCTCTCTTGGAGCTTTTCTTCATATTGACCAAGAGAACTTAAATTAAAAATGCATTAGTTGGTTTAATAATGGGATTGGATTGAGTTTTGTGATTTTTATGATGAAACGAAGACTTTGGGTAAAATTAAATAAATTGGCAAGTGAAAAGGGTAGAAGTCAAGTCAACAACAGAGGTCAAAGTCAAAGGTAGAATAAATAATAAAAATTAAAAATTAAATTAAAAGATAAAAAAAATTAGAAATAGAATCACTTTAATAAGATAAAATAAATTGGTTAAATTCCCAAAAATTAAATTTTGCAGCACCATATTTGAGGTGACTTGCTCCACCTTATAATTTGAGCAAGTGGCAACTCTAATTTACCTAATGTTCATGCTTATTATTCATTTTTCAAATTTTATGTGGTTGTCAATAGTTTGCTCTGCTCTTTCAGTTCCCAAAAGCTCCATTCAGTATCTGGGGCCATTGCTTTTGCTCTGATGCTTAAAACTCCAATAACCGGAGCACTGCAGTTGGGTCTTGCTTCTTGGTTTCTCTGATTCAATATCAAGGTAAATTGTGTTCCCTCTTAATTCTCTCCTGTCATTGTAGAGGCAGAGAGTTATTCATTTGATATTTTCTCCTTCTTTATTTTCCTAAAAATTGTCATCTTTATTACTCAATTTTGCTTTAAATTGATGTATTTGCAACATATTGTAAATTTTCATAGTGGGGATGGAGATGGGTAGCAGTCAGAATGGGAGTAGCATCATGTGGTTCTTTAGGGACAAGGGTTTTGATGATAAAAGCATTAACAAAATATCTAGGAAGTGCAAGCGTCTTCAGGGTGTCCAAAAAGAGCAAGCCTCAGAGAACTGGGCATACTTGGAAAGCATAGGCATTCAGGAGAGGAAGCTACCTTACATAGTTTCCAAGTGCCCCAAAATTCTTACTCTGGATCTCAATCAGAAGCTTGTACCCATGGTTGAGTGTCTTGCTACCCTTGGGACAAAACGGAGTGAAGTTGCTTCTGCCATTGCCAGATTCCCTCACATACTCTCCCACAGTGTGGAGGAGAAACTCTGTCCATTGCTGGCTTTCTTTCAGGCATTAGGGGTACCCGAAAAGCAGCTGGGGAAGATGATATTGCTAAATCCAAGGCTTATCAGTTATAGCATTGAGTCAAAACTCACCAAGATTGTGGACTTCCTTGCTGCTCTTGGCCTTAAGGGAGAAGGGATGATTGGGAAAGTTTTGGTGAAACACCCGTATCTAATGGGGTATAGTGTTGACAAAAGGCTGCAGCCAACCTCAGAGTTTTTGAAATCAATAGGTTTATCTAAGAAGGATCTTCAAACAGTGGCTATGAACTTCCCTGAAGTCTTGTGTAGAGATGTGGATAGGATTTTGAGACCAAATTTTGCTTATCTAAAAGGATGTGGATTTGGGGATAGACAGATAGTGGCTATAGTAACTGGTTATCCCCTAATTCTCATTAAGAGCATCAAGAATTCTTTAGAACCCCGGATTAGGTTCTTGGTAGAAGTTTTAGGAAAGGGATTTGAAGAAGTTGTTGATTATCCTGACTTCTTTCGCCATGGTTTGAAAAAGAGACTAGAGTTGCGGAACAAACTTTTGAAAGAGAGGAACATAGATTGTAGTTTGAGAGAGATGTTGGATGGCAATCAGAAGAAGTTCCTCTTGAAGTTTGGTTTGATTCAAGGGGTTGCCTAAGGTACTGCCAGCCACATCACCTTTTTAACTTTTTGTAACTCTACCTCAATGTGATTGACTTTAGAATTTAGATTTGTTCCTTCGTGGATGAAGTGAAATCTCTTTGTTTACATTTCTATGCAGAGATACGATAATCAAGATTAGTAAAATGGCATTTATTTGGTCATATAGTGCTTCAATAACATCTTATGTCTGACTTCTAGATTTCCATTGTAGTTTGGGATCTGAGATTCAACTCCATCAACAACTTAATTGGAAAACTGTTCGATTCTGAACATCAGAGCTTGTTTGATATATATCTTGATCAACTTTGTGGCATCTAAATTTCTAATGGCATTCTATGAGTTCGATATGTTTGTTCCTCTATATATAATGCATGCTAATGGCGTCCTGTATACTCAAATTCGGAGACTTTTATTAGGTACCCAAATTTTTAATTTTTCATGGAATCGCTAGCACTTGGAATCTGGAGGATCCATGAGTTCCACATGGGTAGACTGCAATATGAAGATTGTTAGATGTATTGCTGGTTTATTTCGGGGTCCACAATGAGACGATTAGTAGCAATTTAATTTATCTTTCATCTAATTTTGCTACTTTCGAAATGTAACAGGTTTAATCGCCAGCATCTGAGTTTCATGGCCTTTTGGTGTTAATACCCTCAGCCCCGTCCCCATTCCCTCCTTCCCTTAATGGCCACTCTTTTTGAAAAAAGAAAGAAAAAAAAAAGAAGAAGAAGAAGAAGAAGAAGAAAAAAAAAGAAAGAAAGAAAAGGACTTGCAGTGGCATTGGACTTGTGCTGAAGTATGTTGCCATGACATTTTAGGTCCATGCATGGTGTAACAATTGTTTTAGAACATCGCATGCCACAAAGTATTAGGATTGAAAATGTAATTCAAAATGTAAATATGGTAAACATTTTATATTTTTGCTAGTAAACTTCGGCTATACTTATAATTACTATTTAATTTGTTAAGGTTATAAAAATTGTCAAATTTTTGTTTTAATTTAATTGTTAAAAACAACAATTGATAAAATAATTAATATTTTTTTTATTAATTAATATTTATTATTTAATATATTAAAATTAGTTTATAAATAAATATTTTCAAACAATTAATCGTTAAAAAATTATAAATTAAAGAAATTATAGTTAAAATTAATAATTTAAATAAAATCTTTTATGACAATAACCTTAGCTACAAACTTCTTCGTATGTTTGAAAGTTGTTGAGTGGTATAGTTATTGTCAATCTCAAGTTGCAAACGTGTTGGTTTTTTTTAGTATGATATGTGTGTTATATCAAAATATATTTGTTTCTTCAAAAATCTTCTAGTGGCCTCGCACATGCAAAATCTGAATACGAGCATACCACTTACTTTATTAAAAATAAGAAAGGAGGATTTTTTCAACGACTCTTTCCTTCCTCACGATCGACCTCCTTGTAGATGGTGGGAAGAACGTTGGTTTAAAATTAAAATCTGCGCTTACAAACGATTTGTAAGGGGGAGAGATGTTTTTTTGCAGAATGGATTATGAAATCTGCCCTGGAAACTTTAGGGACTTAAACACTACTGTGAAACAAAGTTAACAAATCCTAATTAAATTAAATAGCATGCAATCTAAAATAAATTTGTGAGAAAAAAGATGTACGCAAAATTAAATTAAACATGTTCATTGTTAAATTAAAATGCTATTTACTAACAAATTTGAAAATTAAATTGCTGTAAAATTAGAAATTTAACCTTAATTAACACTATAACAAACGTGAATAGTAATTAAATTAACATGCTTGAATTTGAGAAAAAACGTGAACGCCATATAAATAATCATTTGATAAAATGCTACTTATCATAAACATTAAACAAATTACAAGCAGAAAAGGAATAATACCTTGAATAAATTCAACAACTTGAAGTGCATTACATGAAATGAAATTGTTGAAGTGAATACATGAATTAATTTGACTCTGGAATGATGAAAAACAACCTAGGTCTACTGGAAATTGTGCTGAAATCCAAAATCTATAAGCAATTGCAAAGAAAACGAAAGTCTAAAAATTTGTAGGTTTTGAGTAGGGTTGGCTGTGTGTTCTCCCTTCCAAAATTTTCTTTTTGTTCTCATTTTGCCGACAATAACTTCCCACTTTCTGTAGTTTTAAAAATCATGAGTAGTTTTTTGATGTAGTGGGACACCTCAGCAATTGACAATGTCAAATTGCCTTCCAGATTTCGCTACCTGTTCTCTTTATCTAATAAACCATACCCATAACTGACACCTCCTCCTAAATTCTAGCTAAAACAATCCTAATTTTAATTTAAAAAGGTAATTAAAAGATAAAATCTTATATTTTTACCTCCTTCTTTCCAAAGTGACAGTTGATCTATCATGAGCCTAGAATTGCACATCTGATATGGCAAAGTCTCTTTTATCCATTTAAAAATCTTTGACACGTGGCATGATCTTAAATTTTTGCAATTTATGGTGTAAACAATATTATATATCGTGCAAATTTATAATAGTAAATATATTGTTATATAAATTAAATATACAACTTTACAATAATATTTGATAAACATAAAAAATTAATATAATAGACTTATTTAAAATAACTTGTAAAAAGGGACTCAATTAAAATAAAATTAAAGAATTAAAACATTATTTATATTTTAAAAGGTATTTCCAAATAAACAATAAATATTTAAGTAATTACTATTTACCTACAGCTTTTAAATTATTTTATACTAATAATTGTTGTAAAATAAAAAAGGAATCAATTAGAAGAAGAAGAAGACATTGTGAAGCAATGTAAAGAAATGTGATATTTCTTTTCTTTTCTTTTCTTCCCACACATTTACAAGAATACAAGTGCTATGTATAGAGATCAATGGGTGGTAGGAGTTATAAAAATTAAACACTCACTAAATGAGAGGATAAAAAGGTTGATCATTCACTGCAAGCAAAATGGCCTTTACCAATGGCAGTCTATACTAACGAATAGGAATCTGTCTGTATAAGTCATGTATACCAACAAAAAACTTAAGCAGTCAGTATACACTGATCTATACTAATGAAAAACTATATCTATTATAGGCTAGATTTATACAAATAGTTTACTAATTATTCATCTATATAGAATATATCTATACCAATGGTAATTATCATCCATTTGTACAAGTGTATCTATACAAATAGATTATTGTGTTATGTCTATATAATTCACTATTTCTTAAATGTAATTTTTTTCTTTTTAATTTTAGCTGGGGTATACATTTTCACTTCCTTCCCAGATTCCCAATTTCCCCTCCCTAAATTCTGAGCTTCCCTTCCTAGGTAGACCTAAGTGTTTCTGCCCCTCTCCATCCAAAGCCAACTACAAAATTCATCTCCCTACTCTAATCCATGAACGACAAGAGGTCAATAGGTGAGTTTGTGTTGATTTCTTCCTAATCCTCTTCATTTCTTCTATATTCATGGGGGAAACCTCAAAGTTCACTAAGGCTTTGATATTTCCATTTTCTTCTTCTTCTTCTTCTGAATCATCTTTTCCTTCTTTATCTTTCAGTTCTTCTTCTTTCTTGTCTAACGTTTGAAATCTCTCCTTCTTCCTCAAAATCTATAAAATTAGGCATAAAGGTAAGTTCAATTCTTATGATTTTCATTTTTTGAAGTATATTTCAAAGTAAATTTAAGTTCTTTAGTCATTTTCTTGGATAAGTTTAGAATTTTTGGTTAATGGTTAACTCTGGATCCTTGTCTTCCTGCTATTAATTTCCAGTTTTGTTGAGGATCTTGTTAAAGACACTGCTTTCCTACTAAGACTAGCCTTCAATTTTACTGAGAGAAGAAAAAGGTTAGTGAATACCTAATACATCTATAATTTTGTTGATTTATGTTAATTTGTTCCTAATTCAAATCTAAGTTAATTATTTTGGTAATTGATTCTTTTTCTTTCTTTCTTTCCAATTACAATTTCTTTCTTTAATGCTATTGATCTAGTGTCCTCTGTTGCTTTAAAATTAAAACATCTACACTAAATTAATTTATATAATAGTATATTTATTTTTATATGAAATGACAATCTAGAATCTTCCTTTACACATCACCGCCATTCATTTTTCACCCTTAATTCCATCATCACCAATTCACCATCCATCTCTCACTTCATCATTTTGTCCTCAAGGGTTGACCTTAGGGTAGATACTCTAATGTTTAAGTTAGTAGTAGTTTATTCCTTAGTTGAGATAAATGAAGGAAAATATGTATGTTAGAAATATACCTTTGCAAGGACCTTTAGGGGGTATTTATATGCCTAGGGTGATTGATATTCATGTGGTCTTTTTGAAGCAATAATTGAAATGTGACGTGGTGAGTGGAGCAAACTTATTGAAGGTGTAGATCAACTATTGTGTGTCCAATAGATCTTTTGTGCAATCGAGGACTAAGGGTGAGACAAGGATCTCGATTTTATGAGAAGCAAGTCTTGACCTTGAATGTCTAACATTATTCAATTTGGACAATTCAGACATATCTTTATAACGGTGAAAATAAATTATACAAAAGCAAGGAAATCTATTAACAATCTAGGTAATTCAATGGTAATTCACTTCTTGTGAAAGTAAGAGATCTTGAGTTTGAGTTGCATGGCATGTGGGTAAGGTAAAGTTAAGGGATGAAAGAGCATTGTCTCCATTATGTAACCTATGATCAGAAAAAAAGAAAAAAGAAAAAGAAGAAGAAGAAGAAGAAGAAGCAAGGAAACTTTTATTGATACTCATATTTATTTTTGTTTCAATAAAAGGTAATCAAGGGTTATTAATAAATGTTTCTCTCTCGCTTGCCGTGTAGTTGCATCGTAAGTGAACCCAAGCTATTGTGGCATCTAAACATATAGAGTTCAAGTTGCACTGATGTTTCTTCTCCAAAATTTGCATATTAAACAAAAATATAAATTAAATAAAAAAAGTGAAAATCAAGACGTCCTGGCGTCAGGACATCCATCCTAGCCATCCATTAAGTAGGCCCTTGATTGGGATCCACTTAACGGATGACTGTGATGGAACATCCTAACACCAGGACGTCCTAATTTTCTGGATTCTAAAATTAAATATACATTTATCATAACTCAATAACTTAAAGTTATCATCAACTATTCGCCATATATTTCTCGCAAAAATTAGTTACAAATCAAGAGTCATGGAACAAATACATAATATTGAGTTGAGAAGAAAAACATATTATCATACTAAAGATGTAGGGAGAATTGAAATTCAACAAGTAAAGGGTATTCTATTTACTATTAAGCTATTGTTTTTAATTCAAATTCTTAAGGATTAAAGTAAGGATGTCAACGGGGCCCCATGGAGCTAGGGAGTCCCTCCCCATTCCCGTTCTCGCGAATGGCGAGGACGAGGATCCCCGTGGGGATTTTTGACGGGAGGCAAAATCTCCATTCCCCACCAATTAATATCTAAATATATATTTTTTACATTAAACATAAATAAAAATTAATTTAACATAAATAATTAAATCAATAAACTTGTTCCAAACATAGATAAAGATTAATCAAACGTAAGCTGTTCCAAATATAAATAGTGATTAATCCAACATAAAATAACATACTTGTTCCAAACTTAAGCAAAAATTAATGCAACATAAATAAATAACTAAACCAACATCCAGCATGGAGGGAGACAACCAAGAGCATAAATTAAAAAAAATAGTTATGCCTTTACATTGAAATATAAAATAAACTTTGAACTTTTCTCTAGTTAATGGAAATTCTTCCTTTTCACAATTTCACTAGAATTCACAATAAACTCTAAAAATTAAATAGACAGCCAAGCATTCACAATTTTCTCAATTTCTTGATTTTACTGAGAAGCTACTACACTTTTTTATGTTATATGTATATCAGTATGCTTAAAGAAATTAACTAGGCAATTCATTAATAGAAATGGCTATGAGCAATCAATGAATCTAGGAAATTCTAGAAAATCTAGACTTTCTCTATGTTAAATCAACCCATAAACAAATTATTTAAGCTTCTTACCATTTGGATTTGTAGCTTGTAACCGTAGGTGGAGTGGTCCCGCAGCAAAGATAGTTCAGCAGCTCAGTAGCAATCGCAGAGGCAATTCAACAATCCACAGATTGCCTTCAACTTCGACTTTGAGCAGTAGTAGTAGCAGCGGCACAGTAGTGGCGCAAAAGCAATGTAGCAAGGGATTTAAGGTTTGAGATTAGTAGGGAAGGGCCAAAGGGGAAGGTTAAAGGTGACCTAGGTGAGAGACACAGAGAGTCCGAGAGTGAGAGGAGGCAAAGGTAGTGTGAGAACAGGAGAAATGAATTTTATTAGGGTTAATTATGGTTAAAAGGATTGAGTTGGGTTGGGTTGAAAAAAATTGGGTTAGATTTTATTGAATTGGGTTTGGATTTGAAAATTATATTAAATTTAAAGTAAAATTAATTTTTATATATTTTGCAAATTTTTTGTGGGGATGGGATCTCGCGGGGCAAGGAACATTCCCCATGAAATTTCGCAGGGGGAAAATGCCCCCCGTCTTTGCAAGAATATTCCTCCCCACCTCGACCCCATGGGGATCCCCGGTTCTAATTCAAGTTGAGATAGAAGTATCTACGCAAATAAATAGTTATTTTTATCATTCTTTAGTGTGTTGATATGTGTTAGAGAATTGTAAAGATAAAGTTGACATTTGATTTTTATTTGTATTTTATTTTTTATAGTCAACTATAAGAACAAATAATATTTTATACTTATATAAAAAAAATATAATGTTCATAAATATTAAAAATTTAATTTAATTTATTTTAACATTCCTATGCTCTTGCACAGGTATTATCTAGTTATAAACATTTTGATATATTACTTTTTAAAAGAGTTATTATGTAAATTGTTATGCATGTACTGCAGAAACATTAGTTTCATGATAACTAGGGTTTTTGTGGAGTTAGTAATTTTGAGTTGAGGTGTTTGTAATTTAGAACAAATTGTAAAACCCCAAACACCTATTTTTCTTAAATGAACTATTTTTCATTTTATAAAAAAGTGTTTTACAATTTAAATTAGATTGAATTACATAATATAAACTACTAAATAAGGGTAAGCTCTCTATCTAATGATCCATATGCTATAATCTTATGGACTATGAACTACAAAAGAACTCATTTTATTTAAATGAAGTGTTTCTCATTTTATTTAAATGGATTGTTCCTCATTAAATTTGCAATGAATTTTCATCAACAAGAAGAAGAAGAAGAAGAAGAAGAAGAACTCATTTTATTTAAATGAAGTGTTTCTCATTTTATTTAAATGGATTGTTCCTCATTAAATTTGCAATGAATTTTCATCAAGAAGAAGAAGAAGAAGAAGAAGAAGAAGAAGAAGAAGAAGAAGAAGAAGAAGAAGAAGAAGAAGAAGAAGAAGAA
>BPVZ01000039.1:1523699-1547463 GCA_020521535.1 Rubroshorea leprosula
GGTTCGGGCAGTTTGAAAATAAAACCACAAACCAAACCAATTATATCGGTTTTAAATTTTTATAATCCAAACCAACCCAATTTTATATCGGTTTGGTTTGGTTTTTAATGGATTGGTTCAGTTTAGGTCGGATCAATCGGATTGGATCGGATATGAACACCCCTAGTAGAAACAGGTTGGGTGAACATTTCAAACCGTTTAGAATGTTGAACCACTTAAAAGTGCTCAAACCATCCAAACTGATAAGAATTGATAACTCGTTCAACCGACCAGACCAACCATTGAGACTAAATTCTCTAAAATTTGTCTCCCCTGTCTCCAACACCAAGCCTCACAAAGGATTAGCTAGCTTGTGAATAAAGTTGCAAAGAATATCTTTTAAAGAATGTAAGAAGATTTTAAAGGAAATATAACTTCCATGAGGCTTAAACCCTAACCCTCTTGAATGCTTTATAAGATTCGTGCCACTTGATCTGATTCAAGTTTGTTGTCTTTTAATGCATTAAGATTTATTTATCATAGAAATACATGATTTGAATAAATTTAATGCTCTAAAGACTTGAACTCTAGTTCTTCTTCTTATAATTAAAGATTTTGACCATTGGAGCCACAATTAATTCATTGATTTAAATTGCATTATATTATATTTAATATATATTTTCAAAATTTAATCAACTTGATTTTTTACCGATTAAATCGGTTGAACTGTTAAAACCATAAATCAGAGATCAAAATGGTTCGACCTTCGATTTAATTTTGAAAACATTGCTTTTAAGGTAAAGTTTATATTCTTATATAGAAAAAACATAAAAAAAATTATATTCTCATTTAAAAGCACAAAAATTTACAAACTAATTTAAAAATCAAAAAATTTTATATACTTAAATAAAGAATACAAAATTCATATATCTATCTCTAAATCTTCCCAAACTTCTTGACGTCTCATGTCACCTGTCTTCGAAAGGTATCCCACATCAGATTATTCCTTCTCGGTCTTCTGAGCCCACATGGTACACGTGTCGACACAGGGAAGCAAATGCTTGACGTGTGGACTTCATGATGCATCAAGTTTAAAATAAATCATATCCTTCTGGATGATGTGCGTAATACACCTTAACTGTTTCGTTTCTTTTCAAACATTTAAAATTGTACCGTTCGGACGAAGATGAATTTACAGAAAAACCCTCAAATTTGAACGTTACTACATTATAAACCAAATGACCGTTATCTTGTGTAGACTCACCAGGGAGTCTTTTGCAATTCCATCTCTAAACCGACATTCAGACTGTATATAGTAACGTTGCAGTGTACAAAGCCACGGGAGCAGGCATAACGATAGCAGTAACTGTCCCTCGCCGCTCTGTGCTCTCCGCCGGCCGGGATTGGCTCGTCTGCGCTGTAAGTTTCTCTCTCTTCATTTCCCCCACGAACTCCATCTCTTTCTCACCTCAAAAACCCTAAAAAGAGCCCTAGAGAAAGACTGTGGGTTCTACTTTGTTTTCTTGTTTATGATCTTTACACTTTCGGTTGAACTCATGATTTTCTCTAAGTAAAGGCTCTTCGAGGTATTCTATGAATGCTTCCTTTTCTGAATTTCATGGCTTTTAACGGTATTTTTGAACCTAAAATCTAACTCTTCTTTCGGTGGTTTATGGAATATGGAGGAGAGAATGATCCTCCTATAAGGACAGGTCCGAGGTGCCAAGCCTCGGACTGCTACAGTAATTCCTTTATGATCGAAGTGAAGGATAAACCCAAAGCTTCCCGCTCAAATAGCTGCATGACAGTAACAATGAGCATGCCCGCACCCAATTCCTTACGATGAGCTACAAAGTAGTTATGATAGGCATCTTCCCATCGGAATATCTCTCAATTTCCCGGTCCCGAAATAACCGTTTGGAGATACACATCAGATCCCGAATATCCTGCTTGGCATGCCACGTGGGTTCCTCATTGGATCCTATAAATACCCCCCCGGGCCACGTAAAAAGGTAATTGAAACCAACCCTAAGCTCTTTTTATCTCCGCCCTAAAGGTAGCCCCGATTATTGCTGACTTAAGCATCGGAGTGTCTACCCCGAGTTCCACCTTGGGGCTTTGCAGGTCATCCCGGAGTGCAGGCGCGGGCTGAAAAAGGACTTCTGGCTTGGTGCAATTACATTGGCGCCGTCTGTGGGAATCGAACTGAAAGCTTTCTAGTTGCTCTTTCATCATGATTCACACTCGATCAGTCCGAGCTGGTAATTCATCTCTGCCTCTTGGGCAAGGTCAACCCCCCAACAACCTTCCACCTCAACTCCCACCTCAACTCCCACCTCAACTTACACCTCAGCTTCCACCTCAGGTCCCAACTATATTCCCTCTTGTGGATCATGCAGAAGGAGGAGATGAAAACCAACCTCATGCCTCAGCTCACAACTCAACTTCCACTGCCAACCAAGATGTAGTGACAGCTTAGCTTGCTGCCATGCAGCAACAGTTCGATGTTTTTCAGTTGGTACTGGCTCAGCTTTTAGCCAGAAACAATCCTGGTGACCCCCTCATTAATCTACTGAACCCTGCTTAACAACCCCCAGCTCCACAACAGCATCCTCAACCAATTCAGCATGCTCCCGCTATTAGTGAATCTCAGGGTCAATCCCACATCGCACCTGCTCAACAACCCATCCCTGATGATGTCACTCGACATCTCGATAGCTTGGAAAAGCTAGTAGCTGAACACCGAGGCGCTCCACCCCCACACCATACTGCTGACTCCATACCTCACCCTCTGAATACCAATATTACACTGGAACCCTATCCTGCTAGCTTCAAAATACCACAATTGGAGACTTATGATGGGACAAAGGATCCTGATGATCATTTGCATGCTTTCTACTCTTGCATGCAAGCTTAGAACACCTCTGACGCGTTAATGTGCAAAATCTTCCCCTCTACTCTCCGAAGTAATGCCCGAACTTGGTATTACAATTTACCTCCAAGGTCTATTAGCTCTTATACAGAAATGGCATTTGCCTTTGCCACTAAGTTTTCCAGTAGAAGGTTGATTAGGAAAACTACTTCTGAGCTGATGCGAGTTAAACAGAGGAATGGAGAATCTCTGAAGAACTATATGAGCAGGTTTAATGATGCAGTTTTAGAGGTTAGTTCTTTTAATCAAGCTGTGGGAATTGCAGCTGTGATCTTCGGTCTCAAGCATGACAGGTTCAGAGACAGTTTGATCAAACATGCTGCCACCACCTTTAGCGAGGTGAACGATAGGTCTCTGAAATTTATAACTGCTGAGAAGTATGCCCTGGCGCAAAACCCACCTCCCACTAAGAACCAGCACCCAGATTGGAGAGATGACAATTCGAGCAGGAAAAGGATGAGGATGGTGCAGAACCGAGGTCCGATGTTGACCTCTCCACCGAGATTCGGAAAGCCGAACTCAACACCCCCGCAACAATCTGCAGGTAAACCTCCAGTTAATTGGACTCCCTTTAATCTGCCGAGGTCACAAATTTTTATGCAGATCAAGAATAAGATGGATTTAAGGCGTCCTGGCCTAATGAAAATTGCTGCTGCTAGTCGAGACCACACCAGATATTGTGATTTTCATCAAGATCACGGCCATACTACAGAGCAGTGCAACAGCTTAAAGTCCGAACTGGAAAATTTAGCTCAGAAGGGAATGCTAAATGAGTATGTTCAGAGAACTGAACAGCCGAGGTTTATCAGAGAACAGAGGCCGCAGCCCCCAGGAGTCCGCAACCCCCCAAATAGGCAAGGTGTGGGATATCAGCAAGCCCCACCTCTACTCCCACCCCCAGCCAGAATCATACACATGATTACGGGAGGCCTTGAAGCAGGTGGATTGAGCTCTAAGCAGCGAAAGCTGTATGTCAGAGAGATTAAACATCAAAACCGAGCTCAGAAGCGAAAGATCGACAATGCTGAGTGGAAAAATCAACCCATTACTTTCACGTCTGTTGATCTCGATGCAGTTGTTACACCCCACAATGATCCTTTGGTCACTTCTGTCATGATTAATAACTGTGAAGTACAGCGTGTCCTTGTTGACACCCGGAGTGCCCCAGACATCATGTACTTCCACTGTTTCGAGAGTCTGGGACTGGATCCAGCATTGTTGCAGAAATATGATGGTCCTATCTATGGCTTCAACAACTAGCCTGTTCCGGTAGAAGGAATTCTTACCCTCCATGTGGCTTTCGGGAGTGGCAGAACCTATGTGACTCGTTCAGTCCGGGTCCTCGTAGTCAAAATGGCGTCCTTCTTCAACATTGTTATTGGCCGACTCACGCTGACTGAAATCCGAGCTGTGGTTTCCCAGTCTCACCTCTGCATGAAGTTCCCGACTCCTACGGGAATAGCAACACTACGAGGAAACCAAGAGGTGGCCAAACATTGTTATATCACCTCCGTAACACAACCTATGAAGGGCAAAGATCCGACACCTGAGGCCATTCCCCAACCAATTTCTGATAATCAGCAAGTTATGGGCATTGAGATCGTCGATAATCATCCGGAAGATAAAACCAGAGCTGCTCAGGTCGAAGATGTTGAAGAGGTGCCCATTGATAACAGAGATCCGAGCCGAAAGACGCAGATTGGAACTAGATTGAACCCAGAGGAACGAGCAGAGTTAATAGCCTTTCTCCGAGCTAATAATGATGTATTCGCATGGACTTCGGCCGATATGCCAGGAATTTCGAAATCAGTATTCCAACACAAGCTTAGCACCAATCCATTGAAGAAACCAGTGGTCCAGAAGCGGCGTCTCTTCGGGGGGGAGAGGCTTCAGATTATTAAAGAAGAGGTAGAGAAACTTCTACAAGCTGGTTTCGTCAGGAAAGTTGATTACTGCGAGTGGGTGGCTAACCCAATCCTGGGAAGAAGGCAAACGGCAAATGGCGAATGTGCATTGATTACACAAATCTTAACCAAGCCTGCCCCAAGGATTGCTATCCGATGCCGAGCATTGACAAGTTAGTTGAAGTGACTTCAGGCAATGAGAGGTTAAGCCTCTTGGATGCATATTCTGGGTATCACCAGGTGTCGATGGCTCCCGAAGACGAAGAGAAAACCTCGTTCTATGCTGGCGATGAAATCTATTGCTATGTCATGATGCCATTTGGCTTAAAGAACGCTGGTGCTACTTATCAGAAAATGGTGACCATCGTCTTCCGAGCTTAGATCGGTAAGAATCTAGAGGTGTATGTCGATGACATCGTAGTAAAGAGCCGGAAAGCAGAAGACCATCTAGCTGATCTCGACGAAACCTTCAACAACCTCAGAAAGAACAGGATGCGGTTGAACCTAGCCAAATGCATCTTCGGAGTGGAGTCCGGAAAGTTTCTAGGTTTCATGGTGTCTCGAAGAGGGATTGAGGTCAATCCAGAGAAGATCAGAGCCATTGCTGATATGGAACTGCCAAAATCAGTAAAAGATATACAGAGATTGCCTGGAAGAGTGGCAGCTCTTCATCGATTCATATTGAAGTCAGCAGATAAGTGCCTGCCATTCTTCAAGATTATGAGGTCGGCCGCCCAGAAGGATGAATCAGGAAAACAGAAGAAATTTGAATGGAGTCAGGAGTGCCAAACTGCATTCGACGAGCTGAAGTCTTATCTTAGCTCGCCACCTCTACTGACTAAGGCCATCGATGGGGAAATTCTTTATTTGTATCTGGGAATTTCAAATGAAGCCATTAGTTCGGTTCTGGTAAAAGAAGAAACCAAGCAGCAGAAACCAATCTACTATATCAGCAGTGTACTGCACGGGGCAGAGCTGAGGTATCCCATAGTTGAGAAAGCAATATTAGCAGTTGTCACTTCGGCCAGAAAGTTGAGGCCATATTTCCAGTCACACCCAATTATCGTTCTAACAAATCAACCTCTCAGGCAGATTTTGCAGAAACCAGAGTGCTCTGGAAGATTAATCAAGTGGGCAGTAGAACTGGGGGAGTTTGAGATAACGTTTCAGCAGAGATCGGCCATCCAAGCTCAAGCATTACCAAATTTTATTGTCGAATGTACTCCATGTCCTTCAACCTCTAATTCAAAGCCCAATGACTGGACCTTATATGTTGACGGAGCATCTAGTAGCAAGGGTTCAGGGGCTGGCGCTCTCTTGATTGGTCCAGACACCGAAGCGAACATGCCCTAAAATTCAACTTTGATGCGACAAATAACATGGCTAAGTATGAAGCTTTGATACTTGGTCTACAACTAGCATAAGAGTTGAAAATTAGTGCAATTCAAGTATACAGTGACTCCCAGTTGGTGGTAAACCAAATCAACTCAATCTGCGAAGTTGTTGATCCTATGATGGTGAAGTATGTAGCCTTGGTGGCTGAGCTGAAGTGCAAATTCCAGAAATTCTGTCTGAGCAAAATCCCCCGAACCGAGAATGAACAGGCAGATTCACTCTCCAAGTTTGCCTCTGATAGCTCTTTAAGTTCCAGATCTATTTTTGTCGAGGTCCTAGATGAACCAAGCTTCATGAAGCCTTGGGTGATGGAGATTAGCACAAACCCTGATGCACCGAGCTGGACTGATTCAATCATCTCCTTTTTGCGAGATGGGATAGCACCTGAGGATAGGCAGGAGGCAATGAAGTTGAGAAAGAAAGCATCTCGGTATACACTCGTTGATGGGGTCTTATATAAGAGATCTTTCTCACTTCTTCTTTTGCGATGTTTGAATCCCTATAAAGCTGAATATGCACTTCAAGAGGTGCACGAAGGTGTCTGTGGAAGTCATATCGGTGCTAGGACTCTAGCTCACAAAGTCTTAAGGCAAGGATATTACTGGACAAACATGCATAAGGATGCCACCTACTTTGTTCAGAAATGCCCGAAATGTCAATTCTTTGCACATCTGACTCACCAACCAGTAGAGGAGCTCACGAACTTGGTAGCACCATGGCCATTTGCTAAGTGGGACTGGATCTTTTAGGCCCGTTCGTGAAAGGGGTCGGTGGTGTAACCCATTTGGTTGTTAGTGTGGATTATTTTACAAAGTGGGTTGAAGCTCGGCCTTTATCTAGTCTTACTTCCAAGAAGGTCAAAGATTTTGTTTTCAGCTCGATTATCTGCAGCTATGGGATCCCGAATCAGATTGTGGTCGATAATGGAACTCAATTCAATTGCTCCTCATTTCGAGATTTCTGTTCCAGTTATGGGATCAAGTTACAATTCACCTCCGTTTATCATCCGGAGTCCAATGGTATGGTTGAATCTGTTAACAAATGCATTTTGGAAGGTATAAGGCCGAGATTGGAATAGCATAAGGCCAAGTGGGCAGACGAGCTCAACAACGTCCTTTGGACATACAGAACCACGAGCCGAACTACCACAGGTACCACTTCAAAACCAAGTCTATTTGATTAATTTCTATATTATTTTACTTCTTCTGTTACGCTTTACCTTAGAGCAAATATGCATAATGCATAAAGCGCATTCTAAACCTATACCTAACTGAAATAGGTGAAACACCCTACCACTTGGCCTTTGACACCGAAGCAGTCATTCCCGTTGAAATAGGAGTCCCAAGCTTCCGGGTCACCCATTTCGATGAAGGACGAAATGGACAGCTGCTTCGAGAAAACCTTGATCTGCTTGCCAAAGTTAGAGAAGAAGCTCGGCTTCGAACTCTTGTGTATAAGCAGAAACTAGCCAACTTCTACAATAAGCGGGTCCGCCCTCGAACATTCAAAGTAGGAGACCTTGTTCTCAGAAAAGCTGGCCTAATAGGGTTTGAAACTCGTTTTGGCAAAATCGCCCCAAATTGGGAAGGCCCTTATACTGTGGCCGAGGTGCCACATCCTAGTGCCTATGTCCTCCAAGACCATGAAGGAAAGAGAGTTCCTAGAGTCTGGAATGTCAATAACTTGAAGAAATTTTACCCCTAATAAAATTCTTTCAAATGATCTATGTCTTACTATTCTTTACGCTTCTCACTTCGTGTTTGTTGAGATTCATTTTACTTCTTATTCTGTATACCCGAGGTCAATTAGTTCTTTCATTCCTTGAAACCTCACCTCTAATTAATAAATGTCACTTCACATATGAAGTGCTTTATTTCTTTTTAATTCATTTGCAAACAATGTCCTTGTTCTCAATTTATCTGAAGTAATGTACTTCTTTGTAATTTGTCTGAAGTGATTTACTTCCCTTTTTGTTTATTTCTGAAGTGGTTAGTCTTCTTTCAAATCAAGTCTCAAGTACTCTCAGTTCTTCTATTAAATAACAAAAATATAAACCAAACATAAACAAACATATAATTTCATTTAAAATAACAGTGTTACAAACTGTCTAAATGTTTTTACAAAAATTTAAAAAATAAAATTATTTCTCCGCTGGGAGAGGTGGCTCCACTGGCTCCTGCTCAGCTGGAGGAGTTGGCTGTGTTGGCTGCTGCTCGTCTGGCAGAGGAGGCTGCTCATCGAATCGTCAGAGGGAACTGGATGAATTTCCACTTCTGGAACTGGTTGGCACTCATCCACTTCAGCTCCTTCCGCTCCTGCCTCCATCTCGTCTTCCTCCACCTCTGCCCCTTTTTCCTCCACTGCAACGAACTCGAAGTCGCACTGTGGAGGGAAAACAGCACTTCCATTCGCATCATGCTCCCACCTCAGTTTGATTTGAGGACGGAAGTCTGCTGACATGCTTTCACCGTCTTCCTCCACTCTTTCTTCTTGCTCTCCGAAGGTGATCTTTGTAATATCCACTTCGGGATATTCTGCCTTCACCTTCTTCCTGCAGTCCGTGAATGCGATGATGGCAGTGGGCAGCCGATATAAGTTGACGAGGTTGTCAAACGAGCTGGAGCTGATGAAGTTGCTGATGTGCTCCTTCATTCCATTATGCACCAAGGTCTGCACATTAGCCTTCAGCTCCAAGAAAGCCTCCTTTGTCAGCTTTAGTTCTTGCACCTGAGCCTCACGCTCACTTTCGGAGATCCTTCGTTTGCTCTCCTAAAAGACGAGCTTGGTGCTCAAGGAAGCCCTCTCCTGCTCCAACTACTTCACAGTTGGAACCACCTCGTTCAACGACTCTTGCAGTTCTTTGTTTCTCTTCTCCAACTCCTCCTTCTCCTTCTGCAACTGATCCCGCTGCCTCTGCAAGAGTGAGCGATCCTTCAGGCTCTCCCTGAATTCCTGGGCTAGACCATTCACCCAGCTCGCGCTCTGCAGATCAAAACCGAGGTTAAGAAAGAATGAAGAGAAGGCGAAACAGGTTCACTACACAACATCAATACTTTAACATACCTCTACTTTAACATACCTCTAGAACATGCTTCACCACGGACGCTCCACCATACCTCAGAGCCTCCTCTCGCGCGTTGCATTGGTCCACTTCGGGGAAGGTGTTGTTGATGAACCACCTAGCCCCCGTTATGTTCTTCGCCTCGAACAGGCTGCTTTGAGGTCCCAGTGGGGGAACAGGGCCCTTTCCCTTACCAGGAGCTCGTACCCCAGCAGGAGTTGACATTTGCTAGTCCGAGTCAATGAGGAAAAAGAGGATGATAAACTGGAACGGTTGTATCTAGACGATGGGAAAGGTGGGAAGAGGAAAACAGTAATCAATTTCAGGTTTTTAACCTTTAAACCCTACAATTTTTAACTTTGGGTATCTTGTTCATGTTCTGTTTGGTTGCTATAATATGATATAGGAATTCTTTGTGTTATATAATCACCTGATTTTGTTTGTATAATCAACAGAGACTGTCCTCTTTCAATCCTTTCATTTTTCTTCAATTGGTGTTTCACAAGAAAACCGGAGGCAAAGGCAAGAACAAATGGAGGCTGTTGTGGAGCTCCTCCTATGGGTTCGAATCCTCCCCTTCCAAGGGTCACAAAATGGGCCAGTGGGCTGGATCAGAAGTGTCCCATTCCTCTTTGAGGTGGATGCTGATTTTGCTGCAGCTATGGCTACCTTGGTCTGGGCTCCCCCAAAAGATTTCTTGGTGGTTAGGCAAGAATGGGCTGCGATCCATGGATTGCTGGTAAGTGGGTTTCTCTTCTTTTGATGTCGATTTCTCTTTGGTGTTTAGCTAAAGGTGAATTCAATTGCAAGTCATCTTCTATACTTACCCGAACCTTTCGTCCTTTTCTTTATTAATTTATAATTTGGTTGTGAAGCCCTTTTGATAAAAGGAATAGAGATACTAGTCTCAGAATCATGTGAAAATTACAAGCGTTTTCACTTCAGGGTTTTCTCTGGTTTTCTTTCTTGGTTCATTACTTGGTTTTGTTGCGTTGGAATCTATATATACAATACTCTGATAATATTGGAATTCCATGTTTTGGAATGTTAATAGATTACCTGTTTTTGTTATTCTTTCTACTTTCAACCAGATGGTTTCATTGCTTAGGTTTTCTTGTGTTGGAACATTGATTTTATTTGTTTCTTTCTCTTTTTGGTCAGATGGGTTCGTTACTTAGGTAGTTAGGTTGTGTCCTGACTCCAAATGATAGAAATGCCAATTTAGATGTCCAAAGCTTTCTTACCTTGCCAATTGGTGTGATTGATTAGGTTTGCCTTCTACCTTATGTTCTTTTTATGCATAAACTATTTTCCTTTTATTTCTATGTAATTTATATCTCAGCTATTTTTTCTTTTAGTTGAATCATTTGCTGCTAATCTTGTGGAGTTTTAGTGCCTAGTTGCCTGTGTCCTCGTGGTAAGAATTGGAAATGCCAGTTTACATATTCAAATCTTTCTGCCCTTGCCAAAAGGTTTTCCTTTAACCTTATATTCTTTTAATGGTGTAGTAAATTTTCCTCTTCTTTTTTATGTAATTCATCTACTAGTTATTTTTTCTTTTTGATAAATAATTTTTTGAATCTTGAGCTATTTTCAGTGTCTAGGTTTTGAAAATACTGCTTGTCCATGTGGAGTTTGCCTTCTACCTTATGTGCTCTTTATGCATAAACTATTTTCCTTTCATTTCTATGTAATTCATATCTCAGCTATTTTTTTCTTTTAGTTGAATCATTTGCTGCTAATCTTGTGGAGTTTTAGTGCTTGGTTGCTTGTGTCCTCATGGTAAGTGTTGGAAATGCCAATTTACATATTCAAACAAATACCTCTGCCCTTGCCATAAGGTTTGCCTTTAGCTTTATGTTCTTTTAATGGCGAAGTGAATTTTCCTCTTTTCTTTTTATGTAATTCATCTACTAGTTATTTTTTCTTTATGATGAATAATTTTCTGAGTCTTGAGCTATTTTCTGTGTCTAGGTTTTGATAATATTGCTTGTCTGTGTCCTCTTAGATATTCAAAACTCTGTCCTTTCCCAAGCTCTCTGTAATTTTCTGTTCCCAGCTATTTTGCTTGTATTTATATAATTTTCTAAAACTTGCCAGAACTCAATTCAACTCCTGAATATAAAAAAAATCTCATCTCTTTTATTTTGATTTTTGATTTTGTAATTTGGACCTCCCATTGATTTTTGGTTTCCAGAAGGAAGTGAGAAGACTCAAGTTTGCAATTTTCCTTGCATGCTATTGGAATGATGGTTTGGTATCCAATTATCTTTACTTAAGCATTTGTGCTGCATCTAATTCAGTACTTAAAAGTGATCTAACATGTTTTGGGAATCTGGATATTCCTCTAGTGTCATAATTTAGAAATTTGGTTTTTTTTTAAAAAAATTTTTTTTAATTTTTTTAATTTTTTTATTTTTCATTTTTGTTAACATCTGTCAAAATTTGAGTTTTGGGGGATATGCAAAGGGAGTAAATGGAACCATGGATGGTGATTGTTAAAATTGATGGTTTTTAATTTAGAGGTCTATTGGAGTATTTACTTCCATATGCTATTTTCTATCTGGATGGATAATTGAATTATGCTTTTTTGGAAATGATGATTTGTGATTTTAATAGAGATGAGAAATTAGTGAAATCTTGAATGAATATTTTAGTAAGGCAAATGAATGATGATCAACTAGGTAAGCTATTTATGATTGAGCCCAATATTCGACGCCATTAAAGTTCTGATATCTTTAACAGAATTTTAACAACCAGATTTAAGGAAAACATTTGAGTTATTCATTGTTATTGTTAAGTAACTAATTCAGAATGCTTTTCTTCTCCATTCATGTATTGAGACCTGTAAACTGTCATAGCACAAGGGTAAGTCTTTCTCTTCTTTAAAAATAAGTTACTATAGTTGTATTTCTAATTTAATTTTATTTAATGTTTTGGTTCCTTTAACAATAGATGTAATGAAGTATTGCATAATGAATGCCAGCAACCTACTTAGATTTAACATTCTTTGAGCCATTGCACCAACTCCATTGCAGCGCCGCATTCTTGCTGCACACCCCCACCAGCTTTGTCCTGTCTCTCCTCTCCACTTTGAAAACCCTGTTTGATTTCAATTCTGATGAATCCAATACCATAAACACCTATGGAAACTGTGGGATGTGAAAAAGTTGGAAGCATTCACAAAATCCTCTATTTGGTGATAGTTAGGAATAATAAAAGGAGAAGATAATTTAATTCATTTTGTTTGCCTATCTACTTTCATTCTAGATTCCAGAAATGTTTCTTTTTAAAATTTTGCTTGCTTTTGCATCTTTTTATCTTATCTGTATTTTGTGTCTTCATATTGTAATTCACAACATGGAAGTGTGGAAATATCCTTCAAGTGTTGTGTAGACATGAAGCTAAGATCTCCTTAAACTGTTTGTGATAATTGTTTTTACATATTTACAATGAGCAAATTGGAGATTTACTTGATCCTAAGTCATAGGAACCTTGAGGTAAACCTTTTATGCTTTGCTTTTTATCAACTGTTGCAGTAAGTTTTCCTTAAATTGTTTTCATAGAGGAAAAATGAGCTGCCTTGGGTAACATGTCCATAGGTGAGTGCAAGTTGTTGGTTGTTGACATTTCAGTGGAGTTAAGAGTCTTCCTTTCTCTTCCTGTGAGTGGAAGAATGGAAACCACTATTTCTCTTCCTTGCCCAAGTTAGACTATACTCTCTCTATGGTGTATGTCCTTTTTAGGGCAATGTTCTTGGAAGTGAATTTTATGATAAGTTGGCTTAAATTTGTCTACTAAGATTTCAATATTCTATTTTTAATTTGTGTTTCTTTTCTTTTTTATACTATTACTCTACAGCAAGGCATGCCAGCAATAAATCATCGGTATGTAAATCAAGATATAAACCTATTTCTTTGGTGTACTTAGATTGAACCTTTTCTTTGCATTTTTTCTTCTTTTTTTAGCCTTACCATGAAGATTATTGCGGGTTATAACAAATTTACATAATTTCTAAATGGGGTTGATATTGATATTTAAGTGCCTTGAAATGCTATTATAATCAATGATCTACTACACTGAAACAGTATGTTCAATCTTCATTAGATTATAGGTTGTCTATTGTCTTGTTATTGATATTGTGATATCTGCCATTTTTTGAAAATGATCAATGGACCATATAGATGGTAACAGCAAAGAATGAGTGATAATCAAGCAGCTTTCCTAATCCATGAGGAAGCTTCTAGGTTGAGTTGAGCTGTTAAGCTTTGGCCTTAAACCATTAAACTACAAGGCTAGGTTTAGATTAAAAATTTATTATATGCTCCTGTTGGTTTTTTGGGCCAAATATATGCTTATGTTGATATTGTAATTTCCATGGATGGTAATGCCTCCTTTCTTTGGTATTGAAGCTTGAATATTTAGTTGGTAAAAAATTCCATCTGTTCTTTCTTTTCATGTTAAGTTTTTGTTCCACTTGAATTTTTATTTAGCTGTTAAGTATATCATATTGTTTAGCTTCTACATTGAAATTAAGCATTGTTTCTTATCAACATGGAAAAAGATGTCGTAACTTTTTTGCATTCATGCATAAATAAATATGCTTCTTTTAGTATTAATAAATATGGAATAGAAACTTGATGACAATTTAAGGTCAGCTTAATGCTCTAGTTTCATTATCATGGTAATACTATCTTTTTTGGTTTTCTTTCCTCGCCTTTGGGGTCTCCTTTCCTTTGCAGGTACGTATCTTCCTACCAGACCACTTTTCTAATTTCCCCCAGATTAATTAATAGATATATTCTATTTCTAAATAAATCTACTACTTGTTTTCAATTTCTTCCAGCAATAAAGTCTAAGGATTCTAGGTTTTGCACTTTTCTTTAACCGTGATCTTTCAGTTCATCCTTCATATCAATTTCTTCCAACAAATTTTGATTCCTCATCTGTATTCTTTGTATTCTTCAAGCTATCTATTGCTCATTTTGTCAATCCAAGAATTAAATGTCTATTTATCAAAGGTTTGGTAGCTTAAGGAACTTTTAGGGTACTGCAGATCTTAGAGTCATTTTGTAACATGGGATTGTTGATTTAAACTTATTTCCTTAGTGTACACTTATATTAAAACCTTTTGTTTGCATTTTTTCTTCCTTTCTTACCCTTGCCATATAGATTATAGCTCCTTAAAACAAATTTGT
Organism: Rubroshorea leprosula; assembly: GCA_020521535.1. Lineage (NCBI taxonomy): Eukaryota > Viridiplantae > Streptophyta > Magnoliopsida > Malvales > Dipterocarpaceae > Rubroshorea > Rubroshorea leprosula. Next base: position 1,538,169 of record BPVZ01000039.1, read on the forward strand.
TTAACTTCTCCATTTCCTCATCTGGATCCTTATCTTCATTTATCAACTTTATGTGCTATGGAGAAGTAGGCATTCAGGAAAGAAGTAAAGTGAAGGGCTAAAGCTTATGAAAATTAAGGCAAAACATAAATTTAAGAGTTATTATTTTTTAAAATTTTATTAAGATGTCTAATTCTAAGCTTTTCAACTTTTTTTGGTAAACTGTGAATTTATTACCAAAATCTACACAAAGCAGCTCTTTTGGTTAAGGCTGCTACTAATGGCAGTACAAAGAATGAAATAACTCCTTAACTACTGTATGTTGAAACCTTCGCTGTACATAAAATTTCTAATCCCCATTCAGCTGCAATTCTCCTTGACATGGGAGAAGACCCTTCCTTTACTCTGTCTTGGACATCCATTTGAATCATATCAATTATTGCAAAGGAGATCTGTATAGCTGTCTATGTATCCTGCTGTTTCTTTCAATCCAGATATGATATATTGATGCGCACACCAAGCTAATTTAAGAAGAGAGTTGTACAATGCCTTATGTTTAACTCTCTTACATAACCAATCCAAAGCATCTTGCCAAATGTAGTTTAATGGGATTTCCAGCATAGAAGAAATCTTTTCCCAAATAAGAGTAGTGTAGGGACAGGAAAAGAAGAGATGGTTCCTAGTTTCACTTGCATTCCCACAGCACACAAGTGTCATCAATGGAAGAAGACCAATTCTTCTGTTTGGACCTGGTAGAGAGTTTGAGTACCAAATGAGTTTGAACCAGGGTACCTTAGATCTTTTTTCTCTAAGGAAGTTCCAAGTAGCACTTGTTCGAAAAGAACCTGATGGAGAAGCCAACCAAACAACCTGATCCTCCATAGCCTGATTAGTATATAACGTTTCCACACAAAGCAATTTGAATCTGCAGCAGTTCAGGGGACCCAGCAGGAGGCCATTTCCAATAATCCCCTTGGATTACATGAGACAATTTTGCTTAAGAGGAAATGGCTGCATCCCATATAATTTTCTTCCCATATACTTCAATAAGAGGTCCCTTGGGATGCCAAGAATCATGCTAGAGAAAAATAGTGTCACCTTTACCAACTATGATTCACCAAAGGTCTAGCATATGTTCTAAGTTTTTGGATTTTTCTCCAGCTCCAAGTAGTGTTTGCAAGAATTCCAACTAACCAATAATTCTTTTTTTAAGCAAATATGTTTGCACCCATGCCACCCAAATAGAGCCTACCTTGGTGAAGCAGCTCAATAAATTGCAAAATGCAAGCCACATTCCAATTATGCAAAGGCTTCAAGCCTAATCTTCCTTCCATCTTTGGTTGAAATGCTGCTGCCCAACTTACCTTGGCTCCTCTTGCATTAGCTGCTCTACCTTTCCAGAGAAAAGCATTGCAAATTCCCTCCACTGATTTAATTACTCTTTTTGGTAGAATGAAAATAGAACACCAAAAATTTGTTATGCTCTAAAGAACAGATCCTGCAAATGAAAGATATTCGGAAGTCCATGAACTGATTTTATCAGTTATTTTTGTGATGGGAGGCTTTAAAACAGCATTTGTTAGTCTTCCAATTATAAGCCGTACCCCAAGGTACCTAACAAGAAGGGTTCCCACTTTGAAGCCATACAAATCAGCTAGCTCCCTTATTACATTAGGTTGCATTCCACAGCAAAAATTTTCTGACTGATGGTAGTTCGTTCACCTTTAAACCTGTGGCCAAATAAAATTGTCTCAATATCAAATCAACAGCAATAGCTCTTGTTGAACTGTCGGTGAATACTAGTAAATCATCCGCAAAGCATGGATGAGTCAGTCCTACATTATTGTATTTTGGATGGAAAGGTAGCAATCCTTCCTTGGCTGCTTTGTTGAGCATCCTTGATAAAAGGTATGGTGATAAAGGATCACCCTGCCAACCCTTTCTTACCAAGAAAATAGCCTTCTAAATTCCCATTTAGAGCAACTGAGAACGTAAGGGAGGTGATACAAGCCTTAATCCAATTGATAAAAGTGGGAGGAAAAGATAAAGCTTCTAATGCTGTGAAAATAAATTCCAACTCACAGAGTCAAAAACCTTCATTAAATCAATCTTTAATGCACACCTAGGCTTCATGTTAGGCTTGTGATAAAATTTTTTACCAACTCTTGTGCGAGCAGTATATTCTCCACCATTAGCCTTCAATAAAAGCACATTGGTTGGAGCTATAATGAATAGAGGTAGACACCTTTTCAATCTATTAGCAATAATCTTCGTGATGCATTTGTAAATCAGATTGCAGCAGGATATAGGCCTAGAGTCAGTCATCTTGGATGGGCAGGACCTTAGGCACTAAAGAAATAATCATAGAATTCACCTCTTTAAGGAGTGTCCCTGTTGAGAAGAATTCTTGTACTGCTTTTGTAACCAAGTCTCCAACAATGCTCCAAGCACTTTTATAGAACTCAACAGTATACCCATATGATCTAGGGCTCTTGTTATTTGGGCTGCTGAAAAGAACTAATCTGCATTCTTTCGCTGTAACCGACTAAATTAGTGCTTCTTGAGTTGCTTCAGATAGTTGGAAGTCAAAGAGAGCTTTCAACTTATCAAAATCCCCTCCAGTGCAATAAGGATCCTCACTCCCTAAAAGAGCTTGGTAAAAACCAATAGCTTCATTTGCAATATCCTCATGTTCAATGGGTATTTTATCATCTTCAGTATGCAATTCTTTTATCAGGCTCTTACTTTGTCGAACTTTCATTACTTTATGAAAGTAAGTAGTATTTTGGTCTCCTTCCTAGATAGCCAGTGCACTCTAGATTTTTGTTTTAGAAAGGCTTCTTCAACAAGTGATAGCTTTGCCACCCTCCTAGCCTGTTCCTGTTCTACCAAAACCAAATCTTCATGAGGATTAGCTAACAAATCAATTTGGATAGCATGTAATTTTGAAGTCTCTTGTTGAATCCTTCCCTGCAGATCACTGTAACAATCCTTATTAAGCTGTTGTAGAGGGGCCTTAAGAGCCTTTAACTTTTTACAAAGCTGAAACATGTAATATCTTGAAACTGTGACAGACGACCAAACTTCCTGGACAATGTTTAGAAACTTTTCATTCTTTGTCCAAAAATTGGAAATTTTGAAAGGTTTTCTGGTATTTTGGGTTGCCACTTCCATTGTAGTTACCGACCCAGCACAATGGTCTGAGATGTCAGGAGGAAGAAACTCTGCTCTAGTTCTTGGAAAGGTGCTAAACCAAGTGCTGTTGACTAATAGCCTGTCAAGCTTTTTAACAGAGAGTCCTTCTATTCTCTTGTTCGACCATGTAAATTTAGGCCCAAAAGCAGGAAGATCAGAAAGTTCAGCTTCACTCAACCTGTCATTAAACAACTCAGAATCCTTGGAGAAGTGCATGTTTTGGATCCAATCAGACCTCTCTTGCAGATATCTAACTTCATTAAAGTCAGCTCCTAGAATCCAAGGCACTTCAGGCAGCACCCTGCTTAGAGCAACTAATTCATCCCATAATCGTCTCCTGATTAGCATACACAAAAACTAGCAAACATGTACCTCTTAGTAATATTGTCAACCACATGACAGTGTATAGCTTGATGATTAGAACTACATGGGACTTCCAGAAAAGCCAAATTCTTCCTAGAGGAGCAGAATCATAGTTGCAAAATCTACTACACTCAGGCTAAAGATATCCAGCAATCTTATCACAATTGTGCTTCTGAACATGAGTTTGCAATAAGACAAACTATGTCTGCATCATACTTCCTCAATGTTTGTCTAAGTGACTTATACTTTGTAGACTTATTTATCCCTCTTACATTCCAAAATATGAGTTTCACTTATGATATGGAAGAAGGGATACCTCACTGGAGGGATTTGAGATTTTCTTGCAATTTCTCTGCCAAGGGGCCAGGGCTTTTGTAGCAGCTGCTACACTCGAAGAAGCCTACTGAGGCTTCTTAAGGCATTTAGGAGACACTGAAGAAACCTAAAAAGGAGGACAGGTCTGCTTGTCATTAATAAGGCCAAAGCTTCTAGAGAATTTTGCTTCTCAATAGGTCCTTGCTCCTCCATAAGAGATACAGTAGTCTCTCCCTGGGCTGTGAGTAGAGGTTCATTCTGTGAAAATGGTTTGACAGGTTGGTTTCCTTTCTGTACTGGTAGTAATTCATGACAAGTATGGAGTGCAGACTCCACATTTGGAACATCATTAACCTGCTTGCAAGACACATCTGGTTGTTTCCTTTTGTTCATCTCAGCAACTTTTACCCACTCTTTCTTATTAGGCTGTGATTTGTCTTTCCTTGACTTGCAATTGTGGGAGGTATGTCCCCGTTTATTACAAGTATTGCAAGTAGTAGGCAACCAAGGATACTCAACTCGCACATCCACAGAGGGACACAACCTTCAATGTCAACTGGGATTTTTTTCAGAAGATCTTGAGCCACTACAACTTCAATCTCAACATAGAGCTTGGCATAGTTCACACGAATTCACTCCTCTGTTGCTTTATCCAGAGCAAGAGGGACCCCAATCGCGCTAGCAATATAGGCCAGATCCTCGACAGAAAAAACATCCATAGGAACACTCCACAATTTCACCCAAATAGGAACACTCTTAGGTTCTTGCTTAACTTCTTTGTAATCTGGTTCCCACTTACGCATAACTAGTTTCTTGTGTACAACATGCTAGGGGCCAGAATTTAGAACCCAGCCTCGAGTTCCAGAATCAGGGTTCTTGAATAAGAAAGATTTGGCACCCAGACTAGTAACGGAGACCGAACATTGCCTTCCCTAGACATGATTAGCCATGCTCAAGATATGCCCATAGTTGAGAACAACATCGTCTATAAAAGTACCTATCAAACAGTCCTCTCATAGCTTTATCCCCTCCTCTCGGACAGCATGAGGCAACTTTACCTTCAATTTTCCATTTTCAAGAACCGGGGAATGCTAGGGATTTTGAAGAATTCTTTGCAACAGAGGCCCACGAACCAGAAACAGGGCCCATCACAAGGGTGATTTGTGAAGTCAAAGGACCAGGACCTGCAGCTGTGACCGAAGGAACCAATTGAGGGTAATTCACCTGGGCCAAAGAAGAAGCACCAGTAACAGCCAAGATTTCAGCTTGGAACTTTTCGTGAGTCGTGGAAGATGAGGGTACAACACTCAGTGAAGAGCATGGAATCAAAAAAGATGAGGAATTCGGCGAAATCACCATGGAAAATCATGTAGAAACTTGGGAGTAACAGATTTCTCTCATTAGAAACGCAGTTTCTCTCACTAGGCAGCTACCCAGAAGAGAGTCCCTGTGCATGTTTGTGATTAAGCTTTTGAACTTAATCAGTTGCTTTTTTTTTTCTTCATGTTGGCTCTGTATGAATAATGCATTTGCACAGCAGCTGCAATGGACATCTAATCAAACAATTATGAGATATCCTAGGATAGATTTCAAACTTCTAACCTCTTTTGATGTGTGATATCCTGAGGTGGTTTTTCTTTTGACTTTGCTCATACCATGCAAAATAAACTTGCATGTTAAAACATAATGTCAGATTTAAATCAGACCTTTGTTTTATCAACTGATTCGTAAATCTGACTTTTGTTTTGTGAAACTGATTGCTAGTGAGAGACTAAGGGAAAGAGGCAATAATCAAGGTAGAAAGCTAAGCAATCAGGATGATGCGGGTAAGTGTGTCCATTTTCAATTTCAAGAGATTACTAATCTGGTAAACTTTTGTTTTATTATCAACCATGCAAGACATATGATATAAGAAAAGGATACCAAAATTTTAAGTCTCCTTCTAAGGAAATCTCTTTTTAGCTAAGTCAAAGGTTTCTTCAAAACTTGTAATGTGATATTTTTTACTCTGCCTTCTTAGTAGTGAAATCATGAAGTTATTTTGAATACGGGGATAATCTTAATTACATAATCTAAATAAAAATAAATAATTTTTTGAACCATTCTAACTTGATGTTAGGTAACTCCTCGTGAAATTTTAAGCAATTTCTGGATTGACGTTTCTTGGCTTCATCTAATTTTCTAATGAACAGAGGAGGATGGAACATATGTATGAAGCTGTACAGACAATGATTTTGCAATTACATGTGTTGCATTCGAAGACAACTCCTCTAAATATTACATTAATGTTTGATCTGGGACATTTGCAAGAGAAACGGTGGAAGTGATAATAGGAACCTTCTCCCCAGTGAGTGGTTACAAACTGTTCAGTTACAATCTATGAGGAGCTGGATAGATTATTGTTTGGCTATGAGGAGCTGTAGATTATTGTTGGATGTTTAGTGTTTTATTATTCTTTTTTTTTTCAATATATTCAATTAAGTCCATGTTATTTCAATTTATGCTTGACAGATTATTGTAGCTTTGACTATAGTAAGTGTGGGACATAATAGTATAACTCATGGTGCATCCCTTCAATGGTTTACGATCTGTATGCCTTTGTGTAAACTGTCAAGAATTACAAACCATGGCACATCATGGTGCATCCCTTCAATAGTGTACAGTCTGTGCGCCTTTGTGTAACCCGTAAAGAATTTCAAACCATAGCACATCCCATTCCTATATCATTAGACATCCTAAATACACAACCACTTGCATCTGGGTGCACCCTGCACAGCGGGAGATTAGGGTTTTTCCATTTTTTCTTCTCCCTTATTGATACACTTTTATTTTTCCTCCTTGACAATGATTTGCTGCAGAAACTTTAAATTGCAAGCAGTAGAAGGCTAAAAGTCTATTGAAGTTTTTATGGTTATCCTTGTTTTTTGATTTACTTTTTTTTATCCTTCCTCCCATGTTTATTGTGATTTCTTTCTTCTTCTTTTTTTTTTTTTTTTTTAACTTTCTTTTTTTTTTTTTTTGAACTTTAATGCAAATAGTTTCTTTTTCTTTTTCTTGGTGTTTGTAACAATAACCTCAGAGGGTTTCAAAAGCAATGGAGGCTGGTGTTTTAAAAGCATTGGCAGAATTTGTTCAAGAGGAAGGGCAGAAATCGTTATAAGGTAGACATTGTAAGTGATGATAAAAAGCATGCTTAGCGTTGGTTGGTTAGCAAAGGGATCACACCCTTATTCCTTTTAATGTCGGTGTTTGCGCTGTTGATTCGTGTAGCTGTGATCGGTAGAATTCATCTTTCCTTTTTCCCTCTACCCCATCCAATTGATAAAAGGTACATCGACATTTGCTGATTGACCTGACTGTTCCGTTCGTGAAAACCTCTGGATTGACCTGCTGTTGATTCGTGTAGCTGTGATCGGTGTTTGGGTTAGTTTTTTGGAGTTTCAGTTTTTTTGATACTATTCATGTTTTATAAATTTAAATTTTTTTCTTAAAATTTTATATTTTTAGATTTTTTTAACCTTAAAAAGATTTTAAATAGTAAAAACTCAAAAGTTTTAAACTTTTGCTTTTCATAATTTTTTTTTTTTACTTACTATCTCTTATCTCTAAAAATAACTTTTAAATTTTCTCTTTAATAAAAATTTAAACTTATCACTCATGAACAATACAAAAAAAGTAAAACCTCTTACAAACTAACCTAAACATGCCTTAGGACCTGTTTGGTTTAGCCTTTTGGAGCTTTTGCCTTTTTAGTACTGTTTATGAATGATAAGTTTAAATTTTTATTGGAGGAAAAATTTAAAAGTTGTTTTTAGAAATAGGAAAAAGTGAGTAAAAGGGAGTTTTTAAAAGTTTGGATTTGAAACTTTTGAATTTTTATTAAAAAAAATTTAAAAATGTAAGTTTTTAAGAGAAAATTTTAAAGTTATGAAACATGAATAGTGTTAAAAAGTTGAAACACTTAAAAACTGAAATACTTAGAAGCTGAACCAAACATGCTCTAAGTCTTATATTAGTGCTTCTGCTTTTCAGCTAGTAATTCATGTCTAAAGATTTATTCTTCCAAGATGATTGCCATAGTTCTTTGCTTTTGAAGGCTTCACCTCCTTTTTCACATTTTTTCAGTGTTCCTTCTTATAATGAGTATCCATTGAAAGAATGCTGCCATGCCTAGCAATTTAAATTTTCAAGTCATGGGCATGGCTAGCCAATTCTTCAAAGGTATGTGGTATGTTGGCTTGGAGGTTGTACAAAAGTCCCCAATCTTAACACATATATCAATGGAAGAAGCTTCACTAATCTATTCTCGATAGTTTAAGACAAGAGTCCTCTATTTTTCAATAAAGTCTGTCACAAACTCATTCTTTTTTGTTTGGTGTTTGCAAGCTCAGGTACACTACAAACAAAATGCCTTATACCAACGGAAGTCTATACCAACGGATAAAAAATCCGTCTGTATAGGTCATATATACCAACGGAAAACATATGCCGTTAGTATACATAGGTCTATACCAACGGAAAAATATATCCATTAGTATAGACTTAGTTTATACCAACGGAAAAATATATCCATTAGTATAGACTTAGTTTATACAAACGGTTTAACAATTATCCGTCTGTATACAGTGTATCTATTCCAACGGAAATTATTATATGTTTGTATAAATACATCTTTACAAACGGATTACTGCTCTGTCTGTATAATATATTCCTATTCCTTAATCACTTTCTTTTAGCTTTCCCACAGCAAGAGTCCCCAATTTCCCTCTTTATTTTTGCTTCCCACCGCCAGAGTACCCAATTTCCCTCCCTAATTTCCGAGCTTCCCTCCTTAATTTCTGAGCTTCCCTTCCCGGTAGACTAACCCAAGTAATTTCTGAGCTTCCCTCTCTAATTTCGAGCTTCATTTCTGCTAAAATCATACTCCCCTCCACAGATTCCCCATTTTCCATCCCTAATTTTTGAGCTTCCCTTCCCGGTAGACTAGACCCAAGTGATTTCTGAGCTTCCCTCTCTAATTTCGAGCTTCATTTCTGCTAAAATCATACTCCCCTCCACAGATTCCCCATTTTCCATCCCTAATTTCTGAGCTTCCCTCCCCGCAGATCTCCAAAATTTGTAATTGATTTTGGTAAAACTCAAAAACCCATTGAACCCAGCTGCAAAATTCGTTTTCTCCAATCTAATCCATCAACGACAAAGGGTTTCGCGCAGCCAACCGCAGCCCCACTTGCTCTCTCCTTTCCGTCAACCATGGTACCGCCGCCTCTCTCTCTCTCTCTGTTTCTATACGATTCCATTAGGCTGTGCATGCTCACCTTTTCTATTACTGGTTTCTTTTTTGTTTGCTGATTGTTTGGTTTCTGATAAAAAGCGAGGATTCTGCTTGATTTTCAAGTCTCAAAGTTACATATGTGGGAAGAGGAGTGCTTGGGGCACTCGC
>BPVZ01000039.1:1560928-1581976 GCA_020521535.1 Rubroshorea leprosula
AAAAAAAGGATTTATATTGATGAAAAAAGCTGTCCGTATATCATTGAAATTATCAGTCTGTAAATATGAGGGTCTATACAGACGGAAAAATTTTTAAGATTTCTCAGGGTCTATACCAACGGATAAGTTTTCCATCGGAATAGATCTAAAGGTATATACCATTGGATAAAATCTTCCATCGGAATAGACCCAAGGGTCTATACAGACGGAAATTCAAGAGATTTCTCAGGGTCTATACCAACAGATAAGTCTTCCATCGAAATAGACCTAAGGGTCTATACCATCGGATAAAACCTTCCATCGGAATAGACCTAGGAGTCTATACAAACGGAATTGGCGTTGGTATAGACCCTATACTGACGAGATTTCCACCGACTGAAAGTTAGTCCGTTGGAATAGTCCTGAGGGTCTATACCAACGGAAAATGGGTCTATACAGACGGAAAAGTTCCGTCAGTATAGGTGCATCTCCTTGTAGTGGGTAGGTTGACAGTACGCATGGTATGGATTATGTTTCCATAATATTAAGCCTCACCCACTTGGTGTCCACATGTCCTCTTGCCTGTACGACCAGCGCCATCAATCATCGCCAACGTTGTGCCCTATGGGCATTCGTGTGTTGGTGCGAGGTTCCTCGTCTATTAGCAAGTGAGCGACATGTGGTAATTGGATTAATAACCTCTGGACGGTTTTCTCCAACTCTCAAACCATATAAACATTATATGGAGGAAAGCTTGGTATTGAAAAAACTCATCCTTTGTAAAGGCCGTGAGTCTTGTCCCTGAACGTGGCTTGTATTTTTAGTGGCATAGTCTCTAGTTTGGACACGATGGCATGTATGTTGGAGGAGCTTCTTGTGTTAGCCGTGGTGAGCAGGTGGAGGAAAAGACAGTCGCAGAGTCAGAATTTAAGATAAGGAAGGGCCAAGTTTGTTAACAAATTTGTGTCTAAAGTATTATTTATTTTGGTCTTTTTTAGTTGTGTTAATTTGACTTCTATGTCAAATTCGATTTGATGATTTTAAGAAACAAATATATAATATTAGAAAATTATTGTTTTTTTCTTGAAACACGTAGTGCTTGTTGAATATTTTTACCTAGATCAAAAAAATTAGTTATCATTCATTTGTTATGTAAATAATAAAGTTAATTATCATCAAATTAATGGAATAGGACAACTAAAATGTACCAAAGTGAGTAACACAATTGTAAAATTGAAAAATTGTGTTTAAAGTCAAATTTGGCTATACCCTATGAAATATATTGTACTTTGAAATTTGTTGTGATTACTAAATAATTATTAAGTTATATTTGTGGAGAAAAAGTATAGGATAAAACATATCTAAAAAAAATAGTATGTAATAAATTTTAAAACATATAAAAAGTTAGTATAGAAAATGACAAAAGTAAAACGAAACAAATTTGGCTTAGTAAAATAATTATGAGTTAGAGGTGAAATTTTAATATTTTGACAAAAACAAGGTATTGATGATTAAAATAAATATTTTAGGTTAATTTTAGGCATACAAAGGTGATTATCTAAGTAGCAGGAGAGAAGGGATGATAGGGTGGAGAAATGTTAAAAGTTTAGAGATATTTTTAGCAATTTTTTGGCAATAAAATTAGAAATTAAAAGACAGTTTTTATATTTAATAGATTTGTCATTAACTGTTATGACAATATTCTGTTTTGAATTCAAAGGATTAAGGATGATTACTTTTATAAATATTTAAAATAATTAGGTCAATAAAACAAAAGTTAAGGATGAACTTAATAAAATGAAAAATTTAGGGACTAACTTTAAAACTTTTCAAAAGACTAGGGCACCCATAGCCCTCGTTGGTCTTTTCTTGGCTCCGCCCCTCGAAAAAAGGGAAGTAGATGAAGTTAATGGGTTGTCTGGTTTTGGAAATAGTAGTTTCCCTATTTTGGTGGTGGTAGTGGCCTTAAATACCTACACCATAATGAAACCTAGGTTTTTATTATAGGGCAAATTTGGAGAAGCCCTCCAACTTTATAAAGCCTGCTATACTAACCTGAAAACCCCACTTTCTCGCCTTTTAGCAGCCATCCCTTTAACTCCTAGGATAACATGAACACCAGAACCATATAAATTTATGTACTTATATAAACGTACTATACTGTGAGCCAAGATTTTGTTATGTTATGAACCATCCGCAAGAAAAAGAAATTAAACAAGTGTAACACAATTAAACACAGTTTACCTATTGAACTAGTTTTTGTTTGAGAAATAGGGTAGAAAATCTACAAAAGGCTTTAAGGCATGCAACAAATGCCACTTTTCTTTAGGCTAATTTCACCCCCATCAAATCTGGTATTTGAAAGGGAGTAAACCAAAATGCTTGTAGGATATAATGAAGCGCCTTGTTGATTTACAAGGCAAGATCAACCATTGAACTATCCTTTGAAAAGTGACACAACATTAGTTTTTGTACAGAGATTTTTGTAGCAATCGCAATACAAAAAGAGGCTGTTTTATTTAGATAATAGTAGAGATCTGTTTCTGTGTTCAAGAGACAAAGAAAAAAAGAGATAACTCAATATTTATAAGGGCAAGATATTTGTTGGAAACATACACTTATTTTCAATTTATTGACTTAAAATATCTAAATTTTCATTTAGTTTATCCATTGGAAACTCTTCCAAAGGTCATTTGATTTGATTTGAATTCCAATTCCAAAGTTATTCACTCTTCCTCGAGAAATTTATCAAAATTCTATCTTTTAGTTCTGATGTAAATGGTTTGAATCATATAAATGTGTTTCAAACCAAAATATACTTTTCGAATTTTGATTTTATGTAAACAATTCAAATCATTTTTATACAATTCAAACCAAAATCATACTTTCTCAAATGCATTTTGAACAATTGATTCAAATCAACTTTTTGTGGTTTGAACCCAAATTCTAGAACTATTTTGAAAATTCTTAAACATTCCCCCACCATTTTCAAAATAAAACAGCCCACCAATTGTTTTGGAAATCTTATGCATACATGAAGGTATGTTACGATTTGAACCTTTCACTTAGTAAACATGTGTTTGCAAGTTAGTCAGAATTGAATGGTAGACCAATGCTTTGAACCAACATTCTAAGTGACTAATTGAGCACGTGTCACAAACAAGACTTCAAGCTTTCAAAAGAAAAATTTAGCATCCACCGACACAAAAACTGGCCATGTGTCCTATATCTTTTTCATGAGTGCTATTAGAATCAAGTCCTCAACTCTTAGAAACGGCACCACTTCCACTCACATAGATAGATCCCATCAAAAGTGCCATCGCATTAAGTAGTTTAACAAAAATCTGTTATAGGACCTATTAAAAGGGAAAAAACTCAGCCTCCTCTCTGTTTCATACAATTACCAAGTATTCTTTCACTCGATATGGTATTATTTATAAATTGAGTACTTGCAATCACATTCATATGATGTACTTTACTCATTGAACTTAAGACTTGAAATTTTTATCAAGCATTAAATCGAGGTTCCATCATATGTGACTTTTATCAATGGACTTGAGACCCATCCCTATTGATGTTATATATACTTCTTCTCTTGTTAATCCTTTTGTTAAAGGATCTGCTAAATTTTCACTCGACTTTACATAGTCTATGGTGATCACCCCATTGGCAATTAATTACCTTACATAACTATGTCTTAGACCAATATGTCTAGACTTTCCATTATGTACTTGGTTATAAGCTTTTGCTAATGTTGCCTCATTATCACAATGTGTTAAGATTGGGGAAGTTGGCTTTGGCCATAAAGGAATTTCATATAGTAAATCTTTTAACCATTCCCCTTCTTTACAAGTAGTGTTTAAGGCAATAAACTCAATTGTGGATTTATGATTTTCATGATCCATGATCCAACTGGCATCTGTCAAGCCTTCTAGTATGGAAGGATAACCATTATAGTAAATGCCATAATACATATTTTTCTTGAGATATTTCAAGACTCTATGTACTCCTTGCCGATGCAAGAAACTAGGATTACTTGTGTATCGACTAAGTTTCCAAACGACATATGCTATATTTGGTTTTGTGCAAATCATTGCATACATTAAGCATCTAATCACTCTTGAATATTCTAATTTTATAATTAGTTTTCCATCATTAAATGTTAACCTTACATTAGGATCAAAAGGTGTAGAAACAATTGCACAATCAGAAAAATTAAATTTCTTCAAGACTCTTTCTATATAATGTGATTGAGAAAGAATTAAATTATCACCATCTCTATGTATTTTATTCCCAAAATCACATCAGCAGCACCCATGTCTTTCATGGAAAAGTTTCTAGACAAGAACCTTTTGGTTTCTTCAACTTGTTCTAAATTGGTACCAAAGATGAGCATGTCATCTACATATAGGTACATAATAACACCTTGTCCATTTTTAAACTTACTATAAACACATTTATTTGCTTCATTTAATTTGAAGCCATTAGCAAGCACCATTTCATCATATTTTTTATGCCACTGTTCAGGGCCTTGCTTAAGTCTATACAAGGGTTTTATAAGCTTACAAACTTTCTTTTCTTGACAAAGCATCACAAACTCTTCTAGTTGCTCCATGTAGATTTCTTCATCTAATTCAGCATTTAAAAATGTTGTTTTAACATCCATTTGGTGAATTACCAATTTGTAAATTGATGCCAAAGCAATCAATACTCTTATAGTGGTGATCCTTACTACTGAAGCATAAGTATCAAAATAATCTATACCATGCTTTTGTGAATAGGCTTTTGCCACTAATCTTGCCTTGAATTTATCTATTGTGCCATCAACTTTTAGTTTCTTTTTGAAAATCCATTTGCAACCTATAGGTTTGCAACTTGGTGGGAAAGCCACTAAAATCCATGTGTTATTCCTTATTATGGAACCCATTTCCTCATCTATGGCTTCCTTCCAAAAAGCTGCATCTTGTGGCTTAATTGCTTCTTCTAATGTCACCAGATTAGTTTCTACATTATAACAAAATTCCATTGCTTTCCTTGTCTTTTTTCTTGTTCCTTCAATAAGAAACATGTAATATTCTAGACTGCATATTTTTACTTTCTTAGCTATTTTACTTCTTCTAACTTTAGTATTTTCTTCCAACTTGTATTTGTGCAAGTTGTCTTCCACTTTCTTCAAAGATAGCATCTCTTGATTCAATTATGGTGTTAACATTAATTGAATCATTGGTTCAATGACCATAAACTGGTATGCATTACTATGTTTTGCATACCCCAAAAATATACATTCAATTCCTCTTTTGCCTAACTTTTTCCTTTTAGGTTTAGGTACGTTTACAATTGCTCTACAGCCCCAAACTCTTAAATAGTTAAGGTTTGGTTTTCTTTTCTTCCAAATTTTATATGAGATAACTTGGTCATTTTTAGTAGGCACCCTATTCAATATATGGCATGCTGTTAGCAATGCTTCACCCTAAAAACCTTGACTTAATCTAGAATTTGATAACATGACATTCACCATTTAGTTAGAGCTTTATTCTTACATTTTACCACACCATTTTGTTGTGGTGTGTATGGGGCTGTTATCTCATGGATTATTCCAATGGATTCAAAGATGAATCATAATATTCTCCACCTCTATCAGTTCTTAGATATTTAATAAATGTCTCACTTTGCAATTCCACTTTTTCTTTATAAACTTTGAATTTTTCCATTACTTCATCTTTTGTATTTAACAAGTAAACATAATAAAATTTTGAATAATCATCAATAAAAGTAATATAATATTTTTTGCCACCAAAAATGGGAGTACCATGCATGTCACAAACATTACTATGTACAAGTTCAAGTAATTTAGAAACTCATGCAATCTTAGAAAAAGAAATTCTAGTAATCTTAGTAAGCATGCATGTCCTGCACTGTGATTCATTTTTAGGCAAGATAGGAATTAATTCTAATTTAAACATCTCATGTATCTTCCTAAACTTAACATGTCCTAATTTATGATGTCATAAATTCAATGAGTCAAGAATATAAGTAGAAACAACACCTTTATTATTAGTATTATTATTAATGCTCATCTTGAATATGCCCTCACAAGCATAGCCTTTTCTTACAAAAATCCCAGCATTGGACAAAATAAATTTGTTGCCTCAAATACAAGTTTAAAATCAAATTTGTTCAACAAACTTGCTAATACTAGATTTTTCTTGATATTCGGCAAATAATGCACATCAATAAGAGTGAGAACTTTTCCAAAAGTGAACTCAAGGTCCACGATTCATTTGCCTTTCACTTATACTGCTACAAATTTCCCACATACCGCACACTTCCTTCAATTTCTGGTTTTAAAGTCTTGAATAGACTTTTGTCCTTGTAAACATGCTTTGTAGCACCAAAATCTATACACCAAGCAACATCATCTTCCATGAGATTAATTTCAGAAATCACAGCAATGAATTGGGTCATTTGATGATGCTGGTGCATTCCTTTTCTTCTCGAGAAAATAACACTCCTTTTTGAAGTGTCTAGTTTTTCCACAATGAAAACATGCACCCTTTTTCTTCTTAAATTTGTGGTTTTGCTTAATAGAGTATTCCTTCTTCATGAAAGGCTTTTTGGGCTTGCTTGAAGTTTCTTCCTCCAACACATGCACATCCAAGACTTCCACTTTCTGCTCCTTTTCATTTTTGCTCTATATTGCTCTTTAAGTCTCAAATAGTTAGCAAGATCTTCAAGAGAAATATCTTCCTTTTTATGTTTCAATATTCTCTTGAAATCTTTCCATACATGAGGAAGTTTATCAATTATTGAAGACACAACTATAGATTCATCCACCTTTATATCATATTGCTTGAAACTATTTAGCAATTTTCAATTTCTCTAAATTGCTCCATGACTAATTTGTTATCAATCATTTTGTAATTATTCCATCTAGTCACCAACAACTTTTTACTAGTTGCATCTTCATTGATATATCTTGCTTCTAACTTATCCCACAATTCTTTTACAATAGACTCATGACCATAAGTATCAAAAAAGGAATCAAACATACCATTTAAGAAGAAGCCCTTGCAAAAATTATCATCACTTTCCTACACAATGTTTCATTCTCATTTTCCTTTGGTCAAGCATCAATGAGAACATAAACGATGTTGAGAGTTGTGAGAAGGATGTGCATCTTGGGTTGCCATCAAATAAAGTTGCCCCCATCAAAGTGATCTAACTTCTAGAAATCAATAGCCATCTCACATAAAGTTGTAGCCATAATTGTAGAACAAAAATTTAACATAAAGATTGTTTGAGAAATAAGGTAGAAAATGTACAAAAGGCTTCAAGGTGTACTACGAATACCACTTTCCTTCAGGCTAATTTTCCCTCCACCAAATCTGGTATGCAAAAGGGAGTAAACTGAAATGCCCATAGGATACAATGAAGTGCCTTGTTGATCTTGCTTTTTCACTAACAAGATCAACCACTAAACTGTCCTTTGGAAAGCAATAAAACAATAGTTTTTGTACAGGGATTTCTACAGTAATCGCAATACAAAAAGGAGCTATTTTATTTAGATAATAGTAGGGATTTATTTCTATGTTTAAGAAATGAAGAACAAGAAGAGATAACTCCATATTTATAGGGGCAAGATGTCTGTTGGGAACAAACATTCCTTTTCAATTTATTAACTGAAAAGATCTAAATTTCCATTAAGTTTATCCGTTGGAAACTCTTCCAGAAGTCATTTGGTTTGATTTGAATTCCAACTCATGTGTTTCCTTGCCTTCCAAAGTTATCCATTCTTCCTTGAGAATTTATTATAATTCTATCTTTTATTTTTAACGCAAATGGTTTGAACCATATAAATGTGTTTCAAACCAAATTGTACTTTTCAAATTCTAATTTTATGTAAACGGTTCAAATCATATTTATATGGTTCAAACCAAAATCATGCTTTCTCAAATGCATTCTGAGCAATTACTTCGAATCAACTTTTTGTGATTCAAACTCAAATCCTAGAACTATTTTGAAAAATTTTCAACAATTTTTATATTACCAAAGCACAGGGGAATAAGAATTTGGTTGTCTAATTTTTATGGATTCATACTTTTGAATTACATGGTACACATGGTAGATTTGAAGGGTTTTAGGAGAAATTTTGATATTTTTTAATTGCTATTTACGTACATAGTGTCTCACCATTTATTCAAATAAAATAAGATAAATTACTAAAATTTACATGGAGATTGATTGAAGTTAGAGGGCCAATATTATACACCCCCACAACTTCCATATAAAATAGAATTATCACATAAATTGAAAGTACTCTCAATTTATTCAGTTAAAAAAAATCATTTTAATTGAAAAAGTACAACTAGTTCTCCTTTTCTACAAAATGAACCAAAAACAATTTACAATCAAACAGAAAATGTAATCAATTTAATTAATAAAATATATAATATAAAACGTTGATTGAAAAAATTTCAAACACGAGCAATCGACATATAGGTTCAAAAACAAAATTCAATAGGAAATTGCTCTAGTGCCAAGGGAAAAAGAAATTGAAACCAAAATACCTATAATTGATAAGAAAAAGGAAATATTGCATGTATTGCTATCTCAATCTTACACTCCTTGCCTCTCCTCTCCTTTTTCAATCCTCTACCTTCTCTCTCCTCTCTTTCTACGTTTCTCTTCTGAATTTTTTTCCCTATGCCCGTCACTGTTTTTCTACCTATTTCTCTCAATTTTCTTCTGAATTTTTCCTCCCCTCCAATCGACAAAATGTCCACTTTTATAGATAAAAGAAAAAGAACCCAAACCTTTTGCTAATTCTAAACTCAAATCCCCAAATTACAAATAAAAATCCAATCCTAATTGAGATTGGAATCCTAAAATTCATCTAGGTCTTCATGCATTAGTCCTCTTTAAAAAGTATAGGTTCATACCTCCTATAGATTGATAGTTCTCCCTTGAATTAATTTCGAACTCCTTGTGGCTGATGACTTACAACTTGTCTAGCTTCTTTGGTTGCTTGACTTTAGTTCCAAAAATCTCATTAATTGATTTTATGATTCAATCGAACTCAAGTAGATGAAAAAGAAAATTTGAGGGAGACGGTGCAATAGGGCAAAATAAGGGGATAGGTTAAGGTTCAAATAAAACCCTAGCCTTCTAGCCTTAATTCAACCCAAGTCAAAACGATGTCGTTCCATCGATTTATTTTTGTGATCCTCATCTCCAGTGCATGTGTCAATTTAGTCCCATAACTTCTTATTTCAATGTGATCCTATAACCCAAAATTTCAAAATCTTAGCTCTTTACAACCAAGTCCAATTTTTTTTTTACCCAATTAATTTCCATTTTTTTTCTTTGAAGCTTTAAAATTAAATTTATAGGAAATTAATTTTAATTGAAGCATTGGAAGAATTTTCAAACAAATATTTGGTCAAATTTAGGTTATGACAATGTCATATCATCATTTTTTCAATTGAATTTTTCATGTCATTTATAAAAAGAAAAAAAAAAGGTAATCACATTAATTAACGGGCCATATCAATAAAAAGATAACAAAGGGATTAAAAAGGACAAAAAAAAATTTAAACACCAAAAAAGAGCTTTTTCTTAAATATAGAGACAAAAAATAGACTCTTCTTAAGAGTATAGGGACCAAAGTGGGGTTTTAACCTAAAAAAATCTAGATCGAATGCCAACCGAACAATAAGCTTTGGCCAGGCTAACCACTGATCCATTCGAACGCGTTCCCGTTGTTTTTCCTCAAGAGACGCCACCTTTTAGTGGTGGTTGTTGGAACCCTTGTGATATAGATATAGGAAGAAAAAAATTAAAGAAAGTTCAAAATATAATACCTTTAAGTGGCACAATAAATCTTGAATTTGGGTCTAAACTTTATTATAGAAAACTTAATTATTATGTGCTTACCTCAGTGTTTTTAAGAGAAGTGAAGGCCTTGTAAGAACGGATAAGTAAGCAATTTAAGAGGTAACTGTATAATTAATGAATGAGAAAAATTAATCTCAAATAACAGAATTTTATGATCATAAGCATCCGCTTTCTTGCTCAACAAACACTCATGAAAGCCAATAAGTAAAACTAAGTTAATGTTCATTAATTATTAATTTACAAACACCATACTAAGATTAGTGTCAAGATATATCAAATACCAAACAGTTAATTAAGCATGAAGTGTCCTGAGTGAAGTCATAGTGCCATACTAAGACTTAATTTGGACCTTGGTTTCAGATTACATCAATCCACAATTCAAACACATACTTAATTTAATTTAATTCATTAATGATTAAACTCCCAATTTGATCCATTATTGTACAGGTGCTTGAGTTAGTTTTTGAACTCAAAAAATTCCTCTTTTGATCCCAAGTTTGAAAATTTGGCCTCTTTTAACTTTCTCTTAAATTTTAACTAATATCGTATGTTAAATTACAGTAAAAAGATATCTGTCAAAAAAGATAAAACATCTAGATGATGACATGGGAAATAAACTTTCAATCCAAATGAAATCACGCGTCAGAAGGAACCCAAATCCAGGTTCGTCTAAGCTCTCGAGATAAAAGGGATAAAGGGAACTTAGATCTAGGTTCGTCTTGAATTCACGTAAGCATCCGATGTGTCGAAGAACCTAGGTGAATGTTGGCACGAGATGCATACGTGGATGTCCGTTTTGATTGCTTAACAAGTTGAATAGCAACAAAATGAGCAAAGGAATTATGAAACAACAGTACATGAGTACCTAAAATACTTAAGTTTCTTGTGGTCCAGGGTGCATAATTTTTAATTTCATTATGTTGATCTTGAGTGATTATGAATGAATTTCAGTCGTCTTTTTCATGTGAATCCTTCTGGGTTTCTGGTGCTGAAAAAAAAAAAGAGGAGACGAAGATATGAACTAGAGGAGAAAAGGTAAGACGTTGAGAAGAGAGGACTTGATCAGGGTCTCTAGCCAATTGCCCAAACTTCTCAAGTTTAAATTTATACTGTTGGGGTTTGATCGGCTACAAGAGGAAGGAGGAAGAAGATGATGAGGGTATTAATGTAATTTTATTATTATGTTATAGTAATTGTTTTTTATTTTACTTTAATCATTAAATAGTGGTTTTTTTTTTTACACGTGGGACTTCATTTATTTACATAAAATTAAAATGAAACTATTTAAATTTCAGCTCATTTTCATCAAAAGTTTGAAAATTAAATACGTAAATTACTTAACATGAAATTGTGCTATTATTAATATTAAATTGATAGAAGAACTAAAAATAATTAAATCTTCAAATTTTAAAGATTAAAATAAAGATTTTAAAGCTTAAAAACCAACTCAAAAACCAGTGAAGTAATTCAAGATCAAATTAAAAGTTTAACTCCATTAATTAAATTTTTTGCTATTTTTAATTCTTTTAAAATTTTTTTATGTATTCCTTTAAAATTTTTCATTCAATTCTTCTTTTAAATAAGTGTAATGGGGGCACTTCTAGATGCAATTCTTTTTTTGTTGCTTTTTTTTAGGTGTTCTCTACCTCGTCCTAGAAATAGAAAGGAGGTTGTAGGTTTTTTTTATCAATAGGCTTGGAAGAGGAGCTAACCAGCAAGAAAGCAGAGGTGTTCTATTCCTTTTCCTAACCTATAAGGTCTCTTTTTAAACCATTAGCCGTCGCGATTACACAACGTGAGGGTGAGGCGGCCCCTTCCACACTCACAACCCTCCTCGAGTTATATCGTAATCAATAGAAAGAGGATTACAAAGAATTGTAGGACAAGACTAGCGTCTCATATTGGCAATGCACCTTGGGTACCATCAGTCATTTCCTTTGAAAGTACCCCATAAGGTTCTGTTGATAAAAAATTAGGTAAATATTATGTTGTAGATGTGGGTTATATAAACATACCAAGGTTTCTAGCACCATATCTGCGTATAATTTTGTAAAAAGACATTGTTCAAGAGGGAAAAAAGAATTATTCAACATGAAACATTCTATAGTTCAAAATGTAATTGAAAATGACATTGATATTTTGAAGAAAAGGTTTCCCATTTTCAATATGACGCCTTCTTATCCACTTAGGAAACGTTACCTATCAAAAGCTTGCATGCTGCACTATTTACAATTTTTATTTTAATGGAAGATGAGATGGTTAGGTTGTTTGTAAGTGGAGAAAATTTGATACATTAAGTAGGAAAAAAGTGCATGGAAGTTCAAGTGTTGGCCAATTGCATTAGCTTCAGCACAAGTTGCTCAAATGGCACAAGTTATGGATAAGATCACTGCAACTTTATAAAATCATTGAAGGTAAAATAAGTGCTGATGAGAACTATTTTGAATTGTTTTATATTTTTTTTCTTTTTAATTTTTAATTTGAATTTGTGGTTAAAAAAGGTTTATTGAAAGAAATCTTTATTTATAATTTCTTAAAAGTTTTGAT
Organism: Rubroshorea leprosula; assembly: GCA_020521535.1. NCBI lineage: Eukaryota > Viridiplantae > Streptophyta > Magnoliopsida > Malvales > Dipterocarpaceae > Rubroshorea > Rubroshorea leprosula. The sequence continues at coordinate 1,573,349 of BPVZ01000039.1, forward strand.
GATTAATTGTAATAAAAGAAACCTTAGGATTGATTTTTAAAATTTATAAAAGTTAAGGGCTTGAATAATTATGTATGAATATTATGTCCTAAATTAGAAATCATTTCCCATCCCAAACATAGTTTCTAAAATTTTCATTTTCCAACAAACATGAAATGGAAAACTATTTTCCAGGAAAAGAGAAGGAAAATGGAAAATTGAAAAGTTTTCTCTTGCCAAACACCCACCAAGTCTTTACCTTGATTTGGAGAAAACATACTGTAGAGAGACAAGGGAGTTGGCGGCTTCACAAGTTTAAGAATGGTCTAGGATGAGCAAAGAAAAACGCAGGGGTGGGAGTGGTGTTCGAATCCAACCAAAATTCTACATCCTAATCTTTTTAGGGTTTTTCAAGTTTGTGTGCTAAAGGTATGAACTAAGAGTATATTTATTATACTTTTTATTATTAATTTATATAAAAAAAAATAAAAACTGACTTAAGTTTTATCAACTCTTTAATTAAATAATTTCATGCGGTGTTTGTGTTGAAAAGAAAACTTACTTTTGATGTTGTTTACATCATAAATTAGATTTTTTAGTGATGCCACGTATTAATAGATAAGGTCTGGCCACGTCAGATTTGTTGGTTGAGATTTAGATCATTTGCTCTATAAAATTGATTTTAGAGAATGATGATGTTTATTTGATTAGTTGTAATTTAAGTTGAGAAAAACAGAAATTCCTTGAGTTTAGGAGGGAGTGCAGTTGAGGAGTTATCCATATTTTATAACAGCCAGTAAGTGAAGAGGGAAGACAGTTCGTAGGAAGTGTATAAAAAGAAAGTTTCAGATTATTCAAGGACATGACAGCCAACCCTTTACACAACGAAGAACAAGTTTCAACATTTCTAGATTTTTACTTTAGCTTTCAAATTTTGTCTTCAACACAATACTTTGTAGATTTTAGTTTGTCTAGTTTTCACTTGTACAATTGCATCTAATGTAATGAACCAGTAAGAATTCTAATTTCTACAAGGTATTACTTCTTTTCTGATCATTGCTTATTTTAAGTTAATGGCATTCACACTTCTATCTTGTTTTGTTTTCCATATCAGTTTAATCTTTATTCATACATGCTTTTTGGTTAATTAGTTTTATATTTCCAAATCTGAGGTAGGTTAATTTGCAAATATGTTTATAAATGTAAATTAATTTGGTTCTGACCATGGTAGTTTTAATTAAGATGCATTCATCTTTTGCGAGTCTATTTTAATTTGCATCTCATTTAGAACATTTAGGATCTATTAACTTAGAATTCATGGCATTGGTAAAGTCCTTGGATTGTCCAAGGCAAATGAGTAACTCATTCAGCAAGAAGGATCCCTCCCTTTCGCAAATTGTCTGAAGGGCGCAAACTCAATCTTAAACCAACGTTCTTTCAACTATTTTAACAGAGGTTGACCACATAGAAGGAGATGATCGTTGGAAAAATCCTTTTTTCTTACTTTTTAGAAAAGTAAGTGGCATGCCCACATCCAAATTCCGCACGTACGAAGTCACCTAAGGATTTTTTAGGAAACATTCATTTTGTGGCACACTCGATGGGACTCAAACCCACAATTGTCTAATTAGAAGTCAACACCTTAAAGGATTGTTTCCTCAAAAATCCTCAAATGGCTTCGCCTATGCAGAATCTAGATATGGGCAAGTAACTTACTTTTCTAAAAAGTAAGAAAAAAGATTTTCCCAAATGACCCTCTTCTTCCATACGGTCAACCTCTGTTAGGATGGTTGTAAGAACGTTGGTTTAAGATTGAGTTCTGCTTCCTTTAGATGATTTACAAGAGGGAGTCGTCTTCTTCCAACTCTTACAACTGTTTCCATTTTCCTTGAAAGACCATTTTTGTGACTCCTTTTGATATTAGCTCCTTAATAGGTCTCCCTTGCATTGGGGAAGAAATTATTGCATGCTTGACCACATCATTAGAAGCCCATTATGATCAAAAAAACTTGAAACCTTCATTCCCAGCTTTCGTAAAATCTGCAAAATCCATTCATGACTCAAGCAAGCTTCTAGATATTGAAAAGCATATTTGTTTCCTACTTACATTAATCTACAAGTATATGGTTTGCTCTATCGAAAAGGGTTCTACAAAAGAATTTATTTCACTGGCTATTTCTTTAGCTCATGGAAAACGCTTTGCTCTTGTACCATTCTTGCTTGCTTATCTATACCGAAGCTGCTATGACATCATGGTCTATCCCCTTGGCAATAGTGGTGGACCACTGTAGATACTCCAAATGTGGCTTTATTCATTTTTTTCCAATTATTGCACCCGTTACTTCTATTGTACCAAGCCAAAGCCTTCTTAACTATGGCTTAATGTTCAAGGATGCTGTTGAGAACCAGAGAAGCTTTGATGAATGCTTTAAGTTTTTTGCATCTCTTTCTTTCAACAGGCTTGATACAGATTTTATCGTCTTCCTAAGTAGATCTCATGGCCTCTTTTGGTATAAAGCCACTGTTCAAACTGCAGAATTTAGAGCTTTTTGGTCTATGTGTATAACCCCTCAAGACTTGTTTATGGGCTGCAACCTTAATGCCGCCACTTTTAAATGTGGTGTTAAGCTCTACGCATCAAACAAATTCTGCCAGCAACTTGAGTACTGCCAAGACATTCCATTCCTACTTCATTTCACTTTGAACTGTAGCTTTCCTATTCGCACAATGCTGAACAATTCCAGCATGGTAGCTAGCCAACTTAAAGCCGTTTTGCAACCTTACTAGAATCTGATCATGCCTAATCCCCTTTTCCTACCATTTTGCACTACTTCATATAAATCATGGTGGCAAGCTTACTTTCTTCCCCACTTTCATGAAATTGTGGATATTTTCAATTTTGGCCCCCCCCAACAGTTATGAAAAAAATCAAAGGAAAATGAAGTTATTGAGGAAAAAAGGAAATTTGGAACCTATAATCACCACCCAATCCAAAAAATTAGAGCAACCGCAGAAAACCCCGAGGATCATTATTAAGAGAAAGGCTTCCACCATTTTAGCCTCTCCAAAAAAGGATTCTCCTACTAAAAAGAAAAAAACCAAAGATAGAACCATCCTAAATCTTTCCCTTTATTTGACATTCTCTCATGTTAACTAAATATATATATATATATATATTTTTTTTTTTTTGTAGTAGTCATAAAGGTTGTAGACAAGCCTTTTATGGCTAAGAGACTCCTTCAGTTTATATCCTTATCAGACGAAAATTCTACCACAAACATCCAGAACTCTCCTATAATGCCAAATAATGATTCTACCCAAGACGTCACATGTACTGATCCAGTTGAAGGAAAATCTGATAATAATGAGATAAGCTTTTTTTTATCCTGGATCTGATAATAGGGCTTCACCAACCACAAAGGTTAGGAGTTTTACATCTTCTTTATGTCTTATTAATAAAAATGTTAAAACAACTGGACTGAATGAACTTGTTGATCTAACATAGGAGAAAATAAATGAACCCAAACTTTTGGCCTGTTTGGTTAAGCAGACTAAAAATAATGAGATTGAGGTTAGCTTACTTTCTTAAGTCTGCATGATTTTCTTTGAATTCTGTTGAACAAATTTGCCATTTATGTTCCCTACTATTTTGTCATCATGTCCTATAGGTTTTGATCACTAATAACTCAGTGATTAATGGTGACTTGGAGGGTGAGCTTTTTGCACAATTAGACATGTTAGTAGATCTTCCCACAAAGCCAAAAACCAACCCAGATACCAAGGGGAAATATGATGCCGACGTGACAAAGCCAGATTTGGACATCCCTACCTATTAGCAAATTAGTTAGGCTACATAGACCTTTCAAGGGCTCATAACCGGTGATCCCTTACACTTTTGCATGACACCAGATCAACCAGCTACATTTCAAGTGGCATATGTCCTGAGTCGCTTTCCACACTTGTCTACTACTCAACGCGATTTCTGGGCAGATTTTCTTGTCACTTATACAGATTTCGACTAGCAATTTCTTATTCGTGAGAATATCCAACAGGCCGAATCAACCAACAAGTCCATGGTTGACAAGACTGTTGTAACCTTCTAGACAAGAATGAACTCTTAGCAATGAGGAACACCCACAAAGCCTAGCTAAAAATTCTTTAAGACCTAAGAGCTGAAATTTCTGACATGGAGGCCAAGCTTGCAAAATTAAAGAAATAGCTCTCAGAAAAAGAATGGACAGAGCAAAACCTAGCAGTGCAGCGTAATAGACTCTACACAGATCTAAAGGTAAATCCACAAGCACTCTCGAGCATCAAAGCACATCTTACTTCCTTCTTAGCCTTAGCAAATGAGGCCACTAGTGAGCTTAAGCATATGAGGGAAGAATGGAGTGATTGGAAGAACCACCTTTGCTAGACTTTACCCTTTATATTTGACTTGTTTTGGACTATTTCTGCATGTCTTTCATTTCTGGACTTGACATTTATGGCCTAAATGCCATGCAAACTGCTACCTTGATGTTGATTTTGCTTTTAGAATGCCCTCATGTTTGTAGAGACTTATTTATTACATACTTGATCAGTAGATTGAAATCTATCATAGCCATAATCTAGCCACTAGGATTGCTCATGGCCAAATTTGGCCAGCTTTCAAATTCATATCATCACTTCTATTGAAATTCAAAAAATGCTAAATTGGAAAGAAAAAAAAAAAGGACTATACAATTTCTGCCCCAAATCTCTTTCAAATAGAATTTAAAGTATTGATACCTCTAGCCTTTCATATCGTGGGATAGTAAGGCTTAAGGTAGATACCATTTATTTGCCAAAGGTGTGGCTCTCCATTTAATGATTCAAGCCAATATGCTCCCCCTCCAAACACTTCATGGATGCAAAATGGTCCTTCCCAATTAAGAGACCATTTTCCAAATTTGGGATATGTCTTTCCAAGTGGCAGAATTACTTTCCAAACTAGATCACCTTCTACCAGACTTCTGCATTTCACCTTCTTGTTGTATACTCAAGCCACTTTAAATTTTTGTGTTTACAGCCTATCCAAAGTTGTCAAATGCGAACCTTCCAAATCCTCTATTTTTAACATCATTGCTTCATTATATTCTCCAAAAGTAAGTCCATGTTGAATTGCTATATGCAATGATATAGCAGATAACTCCATAGGCAGAACAACATCATGTCCAAAAGTTAAAGAAAATGGAGTCACCTTGGTAGAACTCCATTGGGAAGTTCTATAAGCCTAGAGCGTGTCAAATAACAGCTCATGCCATCGGTCTTGGGTTATCATCTACCATCATTTCAAGTAGATTAATTACCACCTTATTAGAGGCTTCAACTTGGCCATTGGCTTGAGCATAATAAGGAGTTTGAGGTAAGCAAGCGGTATCTTATCTCCTTTGCAAACGCTTCCATTTGTGGCCCAACAAAGACAGTCCCTTGATTTGAGGTTATAGTTTCTAACAAACCGAATCTATGAATATTCTTTGATGAATTTTATGACATCAGTTTGATCTACCTTCTTCATTGGCATTGCTTCCACCCATTTAGTGAAATAACCTATGCCCACAACCTTTAGAAAAAGAGGGGTAAACTTTACCACTCAGATCAATAACCCATCCACGAAATGGCCATGGTTTAACAATTGGGTGCAATTCTGACATTGGAACTCTTTGTAAAAGCCCATGGATCTAGTAAGCCTTGTAGCCTTTAGCATAACTGATGTAATCTTTCAAAATTGATGGCCAAAAAAAAACTATGTCTACGGATCAACCAACACATCTTAATCCTAGCCTAATGTGTGCTACAAATCCCATTATGCACATCTGACATAATCTGGAAGTACTCATCTGGATCGAGACAACGTAGAGGAAGTTCATCTTGTCTCCAACGATAAAGCACATCTTCCAATAAAACATAGTTCAAGGCCTAGATTCTTGTTCTTCTAGAGGCCTTAGAACTTAGATGCTTAAGATGTTCCATGATGGCATGTCGCCAATCTGTTTGGGTTATGTCTATTGAACAAGTAGAAATTGTTATACCATGCTTGTGAATGGATGGTAGAACTCGCTTCTCAATAGTTATAATCTTCCTCATCACACCTTCAAATATTTTCAAATCTAAGGCAACCTAGGCCATCTCATTGGCTTCTGGGTTCAGATTTTGAGTTACATGCCTCAAGATCACATCATCAAATTCTTTTAGAAGTTGAATTGCTAAAGCAAAATAAGGCACCAAAGACAAACTAGTACACTTGTACTCACTTTCTAATTTTTTTAGTACCAATTGCAAATCTCTAATGATTTCTATAACAGGTGCTTTGAGCTATGGCAACATCTCCAAACCAATGATCAACACTTCATACTCAACTTGATTGTTGATATAATCAAAATCTAACTGAAATGACATCTGAGTCTTCAAACCTGCAGGAGAAATAATAATGATCCCAGCACCAAACATGAAATCTGTGCTAGACCCATCAAAGATAAGTTTCCAAGGAACTAGATCTATAGAAAATAGATTGACTTCCTTCTCCTCATTTGCTTCTACCTCTAGGCATGGATGATCTACAAGAAAATCTACCAAGGCTTGCCCCTTGACAATTTTTTGAGGCATGTATTTTAAGTTGAAATCTAAAAGAGCCAAAACCCACTTTCCAATTTTGCCTCTGAGCATCGATTGTTTTTCATCTTCTGGTGATGTCTGACTTGATGCCCCACTTTTGTCTTTCGGGATCCATACTGATTTCATTCTCACTAGGAGCAGCTAAACTAGATCTACTATGCCCCTTGAGTTCGCCATCTATTATTAGCACCTCTCTTCTATCCTTTTGCATTGTAAGTGCCACCTTAAAGTTTTGGGATTCTGAGCCTTATCGAACTTTGGATGAGCCACCTACTCCCGTTTCTAATTAAGAGATCTGAGGTAGTGGTTTCACCATCCTAGGTCATTCTACATAGCCAGATTTCATAATACTTTGACTTGGACCAGTTTTCTATTACTTCGAATCATGCCCTCCGAATCTTTTCCTTCGTGGAAGGTTTGATCTAGCATGAGTTTTGCAAGTGCTAGCTTTTTTAATGACCTATCTCAAGTCATCAACTGCCTGTTTGTGCCTAGAATATGATCAATTCCTGTTCTTGATAAAGCTCCGAAGATCTACCACGTTCACTTTAACGAACAAGTTAGGGAATAAGTCTACATCAACTGCCATTATTTCCTTAGCCTTTTCTAGAAACCGCAGAATCCCTTTGTCAATCTTTTCTTGCAAAACGTTTCAAAAAATAACACGATTGTTAGTAAAATGTTTCCAAAAATTATGATACTTATAGTATGCTCTACTTCCTATTTCACCAACCATTGGGATTTTATGCCCCAATGGCAACTTAATTAGACCACACTTTGTAAAAATCGCAGAATCCCTTTGTCAATCTTTTCTTGCAAAACATTTCAAAAAATAACACAATTGTTAGTAAAATGTTTCCAAGAATTATGATACTTATAGTATGCTCTACTTCCTATTTCACCAGCCATTGGGATTTTATGCCCCAATAGCAACTTAATTAGACCACACTTTCTAAGTTGGTCAAAAAATTTCACTAGTCTTAGACAAATCAAATGTGTATTACTTTCCGGCCTTGCCAACAAAACATTTCACTATCTTGTCGGCCTGTTGGGTGACAGTTTATCTACCACAACTTCTACCACATTCACATCAAAGTTGGCATCCCTATAATAAGTCCCATGGGATGCAAATTTCCTCTATAAATCTTCCTGTAACAGATTTTCATAGCGGACAACTTTGTAAGAAAACTCAACACTCCATACAAACTATCTCCCCACTTCACTCATTGGCTATTACAGAATATGGATAACTCCTCAACTACACTTCCTCCTAAACTCTAGGAATTTCTATTTTTCTCAATGAAAATTATAGCAAATAACATCACCATTCTCTAAAATCAATTTTACAGAGCAAATGATTTAAATCTCAACCAACAAATCTGACATGGCCACACCTTATCCATTAACACATGTCATCAATAAAAAATGTAATTTATGGTGTAAACGATGCAAATTAAGTTTTTTCAATATTAATACCACATGAAACAATTTAATTTTATGGTTGATAAGACTTAAATAAACTTTTTTTCATCCAAATTAATTGTAAAGGGATATAATAAATACTATTAACTTATTCTTTAACACACAAGTTAGAAAATCTCTTCTTTTCAAACCCCTTTGTTCTACTCCCTGGAGTCCTCCACAACACTGGCTTCTCTTTATATTGTGTCTATCTCCTCTATGGAAATTGATGATGCAAGAGAAATGACTATTGTTGGATTTGGCAATTGGCTGCTATTGTTTTGATAGAAAATATGAGCAAAAGGGATATGCATTGTTTCTTGAGAATTAGAATAGGTGCAGGGTGAACCGGGCCTTTAGGCCCAATGGTTCAACCCCAAGCCTTAAGTGCTTGAGTGAGGTGGTTGGAGTTTCGAGCTCTACCACCGTCATGAACTCCACCAAAAAGTGACCTGATGGCCGTGCGCCTCATTTGAGGGGTGGAATGTTCACCTGATCTAGGGATGGAATCCCTAGTTGCTAACAACTAATTCAAACTAACTTCCTAACCAT
>BPVZ01000039.1:1608832-1631064 GCA_020521535.1 Rubroshorea leprosula
ATTAAAAAAAAAAAAAAGAGAGAGAGAGAAAAAGAAAGGCGTGTAAATTGCAAAAGTACGAGACAATCCAATGTGCCTTATCCCATTCACTCACACCCTTAAAATATCCACCACCACCATCAACATCACAATCCCCATCTCCCACCCTATCCCTCTGATCAAATCATTCATTCCCCCACGCAACCAGATCACCACCAATGGACAACACCCAGCAAGCCCAATCCTCCTCTTTCCCACCCCAGCTCCCCACTGCTGCACCAGCCCCACCTCCCCCCTTCCACCACCTCCTCCAGCAGCAACAGCAGCAGCTCCAGATGTTCTGGTCCTACCAGCGCCAGGAAATCGAGCAGGTCAACGACTTCAAGAACCACCAGCTCCCCCTCGCACGCATCAAGAAGATTATGAAGGCAGACGAGGATGTCCGCATGATCTCCGCCGAGGCACCCATCCTCTTCGCCAAGGCCTGCGAGCTCTTCATTCTCGAGCTCACCATCCGCTCCTGGCTCCACGCCGAGGAGAACAAGCGCCGGACCCTTCAGAAGAACGACATTGCCGCCGCGATTACCCGGACCGACATTTTCGATTTCTTGGTCGATATCGTGCCGAGGGACGAGATCAGGGATGAGGCTGGGCTTGGGGCAATGGTAGGAGCCACGGCCAGTGGAGTCCCTTACTACTATCCCCCCATGGGGCAGCCTGCTGGTGCGGCTGCGGCACCTGGGATGATGATTGGCAGGCCGGCTGTGGATCCTACTGCTGGGGTTTACGTGCAGCCGCCGTCTCAAGCGTGGCAGAGCGTTTGGCAGGCGTCTGCTGGGGCGGAGGACGGTTCATATGGGAGCGGAGGGAGCACTGGACAGGGGAATCTTGATGGACAGGGGTATGTTTCTGACTCTTATTTTGATCCTTTCCTGTATGTTATGTATGTAATTTTTTGTCGATTCTCCTCGTTTTACCATCTAAGGTTTTGGCTAAGGGGCTAGTTGTTTAGATTTTATGATTTTGCTTTGTGGGTTGATGTGGGCAAAATCTATGTTCTTTGTTGCTTTTCACACACTTTATGTTGGTAAGTTCTGGTACAATCCTATGTTTCTTGGTTTCTCCATTTCTTAAAGGGGGTTTCTTTTTCTCTGTTTCAGAATGGTTGGGTCTTGAACTTTTAGCATGATAATAAAACTGAATTTCACTGATATTAATGTATGTTAGCAGTGTTCTAAGGTTTCCAATTCCCTTACCTTTGAACTTCTGCTGCTGACTTTTACCCTTTTTACTTTTAAGTATAATTCTTCAGGATCTTAACTTTTATAGGAGAAAAAAATGATTGCTGTGTAATTTCACTTGTGTCCTTTAGGTGTAGTGGTTTTATTCCCATTTTCCAATGTCTGATTGTGATTGGGGTGGTATCCTAATCCCAAAATCCCATTGTAGGTACATTGTGGTTGGTAACTCGGACAGGCATCCTCTTTGTGAGAATAGTTCATATGGTATCAAGATATGATTACTTTTGGTTCAATCACTTGTTTTAGTCATATGAGAGAGAGGATAATAAGTTGAACTTTAAATTAGAGGTTAGATATTCAATAGAGACACGAGATAAATTGCTTGATTGAAGAGGCTCGTCCTGTGGTAAAAGGCTAGAGAATAGGGTTGCTACCAGACAACTTTTTTAGGTTTTATATGAAAGAGAAACTTAATGTTTACTTGGTTCTTTGGTGTTTTAGAAAGTGAATTCTACCTCAAAACAAGGAGCTTTGGATGCTGTGCGGATACAGAAGTGATGAAGATTACAACCACTCTTCCTTTTATTATGTGATCTAGTTTTGATGCTTGAATAAGTTTTAGATCTTATTGCTTTGTTATAAACCAAAAAGTTTAGCAGTTCATGTTGTTAGTGTGGTTGTTTTGTAACACTCTTGCATTATTAACTCACCTGCATGGTTGATGTCAGAAAATGTTACTTTGCCATGTTTGTCTTAAAAAGCATATGTTCCAAATTTTTATTCTAAAAAGGGTTGTGGATGGAATGCTTTCCCAAAACTAAAAATGACAGCAAAGGCCAAATTTCGAACTTGAAAAAGTTCTTTTTCAACCTTAAAACTCCTTGGCTAAGATGAATTCTGAAACACCTGTTGGTTTCTTCATATCCGCATAAAAGGTTGGGATCCCTTTGCCTTCTCTGGCGCTGGATGTCTCTGATTAATATTCTTCTTTTATTTAGAAAAAATGAGAGGTTAATAATCGTACATGTTTAGAAAAGTTACTACCTGTTAATAATCATAATTTTATTGTTTTCCCTTTTATGATGTTAATGTCATTATAATATTAGCTTTTGATGGTCCAGTGGTGATCACATTGTTGTGTTGAAGTCATGTTTTTGGATATCTATTAATTGCCAAATCTAGTTTTCGAAATATCTGTATCTCCAAAATTTTTCAGTTGTCTTCATATTGTATTTGCTATTTGACTTTTGTCATTTTGTTCACTGAAGTAAAGATGAAGATTTTGCATCATTGGCGTTGCATAACGTGGCCATTATTTGACTGAATTTTGTTGGTCTTTTGCAGCTAAGCAATTGATTTGTCCAATGCCACAGTGCTCAGCGGAGCTGTGAACAAGTGGAGCTTGACTGACGCTGCTTGGAGTTTTGGTTGCTTATGACTTATGAATGCACTTGTCTGCATTTGTTAATGGAAACTTCATTTTAACTGTAATGACTTCATCAGAAACTCTTAAAGACCTGAACTACTTGTGCAGTGCAACAACTGCTGCCATGACATGCCTAATTATCTATATAATGTGCAGTTCTGAATCCCCCTTTGTTGTTGATTTGATTCCATGTGAATTCGTATCTTTAAATTTGTCCAGCTGCATGATTATCATATAGAAGACAGATTGTTCTGTTTCCCTGTTCCTCGCTTAGGTTGACCCTCCTCCCTACAGATTGTTATTTCTGTGGAAATACATGATCATCAAGATGACTGAATCATCCATTACATGATTACTTGGACAGGGCAAGTTTATTTAAGATGATGACTGAATCATCCATTATATGAACAGTCCATGCATGTTACTGGTAATTGAATTAGCCGTTACTGCACGGTTAAAGTAAACAGTGGATATGGTAGTATTAGTGGGGAAGATGGGTATAGAGCTTAAATTTGGTGCTGCCTATAGTAAGACTATACTATTGACATTCAAACTTGTGGTACTGTTGGTCATTGAATTCGTCTAGTTCTAGTTTGCCCCTTTTATCTCTCGCCGGAAGTCTCCGAAGCAAAGAAGAAAGTGCCACTGGTAATTCTTAATTCTTGTGCTAGTACATTATTATCACCAAAAAGTGATGTGTTTGGAAAGAGCAAAGAATGTGTAATCCGATAAAGCTAACCTGACACATTTTTAGTTACATAATTATAGATAAGTAATCTTTTCCTCTCACATTTTTTAATGAAAAATTTCTCCCTCAATTTTTTTCTTGTAGGACTTGACATATTTTCCTTCAACTTTCTCAATCTCAACTCATCATACATGAAAAAGTTAATAAGCATATTATCACCACCAGATGGTGACAAGCAGGTTTCCAAGGAGAAATCAGTGGACACTTTTCGACATCTGCTTGTAGATAATCATTACGTTTCCAACGTGCGCTTGCAAAATAGGAAGGCATTAGAGCTTTGTCCAAGAAGAGGTCGAAGTTGGCTTTTGGCTTTGTACTCCAGCGGTCAACATCAGTGGGTGAAAACTCATACTTTGCCCCTCACCTTATTGATTTTAAAGGTTTTTTCCCCTCACTTTACAAAGTAAAAATATTTGCCCTCCCATTTTTCAATTTGAGTAAATAAAGTAAAATTTAATGTCTCATGGTTACGTACAACACCTGGGCAGTGGTCCTCCGTTACCCATGCTATGTTAGTGCCTCTTAGGCACCTATTTTACACATTAGCACTGCTAGCTTGGCAAACAAAAACCTATGTTTGGCACTTCCATTTATCAATCTTGTGGGTTTTTGCCCCTTAACTTACAATGTATGGATTTTTACCCTACAACTTACCGATTTGAGCAAGGAAGGCAAAATTTAACATCCAATGATCACTTGCAACACATAGATGTTAGAGCCTTGTCACATAACATGCCAACAGCAAATGTGATTGTTTTTATACGCTAGCAATGCCAATTTGGAGGCTCATCCATTTTTACCATGGCCCATTGCACTCAAATTTTTTTAAGAAGAAAAAACAATAAGATACAATGGGACTCCTTATATTTAAATAAATTATTTTATTTTAAAATATTATTAAAATTTAATTAACTTTATCGTAAAAGAATAAATTATGTTTATATTAACTAATTTCAATTAAATAAATTAATTTCTTTTTTCTCCCCTACTCCAATCATCCCCACTCTTGACCTCCGTTCTCGAGTTTCCATGCTCCATCTATTTTTTTAATTTAGAGAAAAAGTTCACAGTGGAAAATGAATGGTAGTTTCAAATTTTTTATTTTTTTATTTTTTGAAAAAAGAGAATGCAGTGAACTCACATTGAAAATGGATGAGTGGATCCAAGTTGACACCATCAACATGTAAAACTGATCCCATGTGGTTGTAGTATGTTGTTAAAGCTCCAACACCATATGCTACACATGATCGTTGGACAATAAATTTTGTCTCATTTGCTCAAATCAATAAGTTGGAGGGCAAAAATTCCAGCATTATAAGCTGAGGGGTAAAAAACCCTTAAGGTCGATAAAGTGACAAGCAAAATAGGAGTTTTTGTTTGCCAAGCTAGCAATGCTAATTTGTAAAATTAGTGCCCTAATGGCATTGATATGGCATGGGTAACAAATGACTAATGCCCATGTATTGAATGTGACCATAGGATGGTAAAGTTTACATCATTTACTCAAATTGAAAAGTACGCGGGAAAATATTCTCACTTTAAAAGGTGAGTGAGCAAAAATCCTCAGGGGTGTTTGGTTGGGGAGAAACATTTCCCTTAAACTTCTCTAAATTTCTCCTTATAAGATTATTTACATATTTTCATACATTAATACTACAACAAAAGAGGGTAAAAGTGACATTTTAACCTTTATTTTTCTCGTTACAATTTTCAACTCATACGATTTTCTTCCCTCCTATTTGGAAAGGAAAAAGTTTTCCTATAACTATCCATATATTGGACGCAATTAATAACTTTCCCTATTAACTTTCTCCAAATCAATTTCTTACCAAACACAACAAAGTTAATAATTCAACAAAATTTTAACAAAATTTCATTACTAAACTTGATAACTTTCTATATAATACTTTTCTAACTACTTTCCCTAATAAAAACTTCTGGTTAAAACCCCATTTTGATTCCTCTACTTTAACAAAAAGTCTCTTTTTAATTCCTTTATTAAAGAAAACCCCATTTTAGTGCTTAAAATTTATTATCTGACCCATTTTTAGTCCCTCTATTATTCTTTTGCATAAATATCACATTAGATAATAGAAATTCCAAAAAAATGATATTTTTTTTTAAGTAAAGGGACCAAAGGGGGGCTTTTTTTTAGTATCTTTTTAGCCCTTCTACTTTAGAATTTCCATCATCTAACATGTTACATGTGCAAAAAATAACAAAGGGACTAGAATGGGGTTGAATAATAAACTTTAAGGACTAAAAATGAGTTTTCTTAAGTTGAAGGTTTAAAAAAGAGTTTTTTATTAAAGTAAAGGTACCAAAATGAGATTTTAATGAAGATTTTTTTAGTAAAGTGACACTCTAACTAAATACACCCTCAAAGTAAATGATATAAGTGCCAAAGCGTGGGTTTTTGCCACATTAGTGTGATACTCAAGGAAAGCTGGAGATTGTGCACTCTACAATTCTACGTAAGTGTGGCAAAGGAGATGAGAGAGGCAGAAGAAGATTTTGGAAGAGGATGGTGAGTGGGATGTGTAGAGGCGATAAAGATGTGTGATATGATAAAGTTAAACCTAAGTATAGGTGATACCTTAATTACCTCTTAGTGTGGTTAAGTGAGAAGTTGTTGCGCACTCTCTAAGTTGACCTTTGAAAAGAAATATTTATAAATGAATTTGTAGATTTTTACTTATCACATGTTTTTAAATATTATATTATTAAATTATTTTTAAATATAATAAAATTTTTTAAAAATTTTAATAAAATTTCATTACAGAATCCATTAACTTCTAATATAATATTTTTGAATTTTTTAATATATTATTTTTCCGTAGAAAAGGTTAACCTATAATTACAAAGTCTCTCCTAAACCTAAGGAGTAGGGTAACAAACAAGGGCTAAGCGCTGGTATTAAAAAAAAAAAAAAAAATCAAAGGGCCAAGCAAAAGAGAATTGTGGGCCGAAAAATGAAAATTGGGCTTACCCACCGTTGAAAATGATTGCTATTGGAATCGAGATAGAAGTTACGGGAACAGCCGACAAATCTCCGTTCCTATTCTTCACCTTTGTTATTCCTTTGAAAAGATATCTGGCTGCGTTCGCCATTTTGAGCCGCAGACTACGAATCTCGATTACCGTTGACAGGAATGGACGCCCTGGACTCCGTCATCGATCCTCTCAGAGACTTTGCCAAGGACAGCGTACGCCTTGTCAAGCGCTGCCACAAGCCTGATCGCAAAGGTATCCCCCTCCATGCTTGTTCAGATCTGTTCGATTTATCGTTTCGATGGCTTGGTTTGTTTCTCTTTCTTTTATACTTAGTATTTTGGATGCTGAAAATGATTGATTGTGTCTTTCAGAGTTTACGAAGGTGGCGTTTCGTACAGCTATCGGTTTCGTTGTGATGGGATTTGTCGGCTTCTTCGTGAAGCTGATCTTCATTCCGATCAACAATATTATCGTCGGGTCGAGCTAGGTAAATTTCCGATTCGATGCTTATCATTATTTGGTTGTGATTCCTTTATTATATTGGCATCTGCATTGTGGAGAACTTCTTTAATTGTAATAATGTGTTAACTAGCTCATGTTAAGTCCTAATTGGCTATTAGATGATATGTCAATTGCTATATCTGATTTGCAATTTCCGTTCAACTCTCATTTAAAAGATTGTTGTTTGTTTGATTTCAAATATTTTGTTCCGAATGATTTAGTAGAAACTGATATCTGTCTCTGTGTTCTTATGTAGCGCTATTGGTATTGTTAATCTACATGCACTGGAGTTTAAAGAGATATAAAATGGAGCTTAACTTAATCCTTTGTGGACTTGTGCACATATGTTTAGTGTTTCTTGTTTTCTGTGTAAGGCTATTAATGAGCCACGAGCTCGATCTTGAGATCTATAAGCTCATGAGTAGGTTTTTAATCTTAAAAAATTAAATAAATGCTATATATGTAGCTTTCAATTAGGTCATGAGCTACTTCAGCTTGTTCCTTTCAACATGCTGAGCTTGAGATTGATTCTTCCAAGCTCAATAAAGCTTAAGCTTGTTGTTAAGCTTGATTGGTATGAGTTGACCTCAAGTACTTGGCTCAGCTCAGCTCTACTTGTTTAAAGCCCTATTATGTAAGTAAAATTAATGACCTTAGTTACTAACTCTGCTTTGTAAACAAACATCGTTATTTGCTTGAGGCTTTTTCTATTCATCATTAGTAATTAGGTGGCATTAGTGTGGATGCAAAAGGCATTAGAAAATTTGTACAAGTAATCAAGTTCATAGACACATGGAAGGGTATTATTTTCCAATTTGATATTTTTGCCTTTCTATGGATAAATATAGAGTTTTGCATGCCTAATGTAATTTTGTTTTAGTGCCAACAAATTTAGAGTATACTTCATTCAAATGGTGTAATGGAGATTTATTTATTTATTTTCTTTTACAATTCAATAGAAATAATGCAATCCATGTATATTTTCAATTCAACTTTCTATGCATCTATGTAATTCTTAGTTTCAGTTATGGTACTTTGGGCTTGGGTACAAGTGCAAATAAGTATCTTGTTTGATTTCATAGAATAAGATGAAGTTTTGTTGAGAAGTTTGCTGCCTATGGGTTGGTTTGCTGCTATGGTGTTTTTAAATACCATGTAGAATTTGGTTTTATGGGCTATATCTTAAAAATATTGATCATTGTTAGTGTTTGCTAAATATACATGATAAGGTTTAATTTATCTTTTGATGAGTCATTAGCATTGCCATTAATTTCTTGTGTTTTGATGAGTCATTATCACCATGATATCCTTTTGTATTTTTTATTCTGTTTATTGTTCAACTTCAACATAGGCATGCATTCCCATCAGTTATTGGGCTCTTTTTAGTTTTCTTTGAATTTCCTTTAAATTGAAAGAGACCGATGATATTTTTTTCTTGCATAACTGCAGGTTGACATTACTAAAGATATGGCGAGGCTAGCTACAGGCATGCTTGGGATTTGTTCTTACGTTATTGTTCTTTTTATTTGTTACACGTGAAACTCTGAAATCAGTAAAACATGAAACTTTAGTTCTTTATGTTTCTTTTGTTATACGCAGTACTTCGTAGGTAATGATGGTTGATTTTCACTTTGATACTGTTCCTGTGTTTCTGCATTTTGGTGTTTACATAAGTAAAAATTAAAATATAGAAGAAAGAAGATCAATAGAATGGTTTCCCAATAAATTCCCTCAACTGTTGGCTCGGTGGAAGTAGTCAGGTTTTGGAATTTTGGTTTGGTCGGTTTGAAAATCGACTTCTTGTTGGTTTATTTATTTTATTTTATTTTTATTTTTGATGATTAAAATGACGCTCATTGAGAATAAGATGGTATGTTTTGTATGAAAGTATTTTTCTCCTTTGTTACGTTATGGTTATATCTATACAAGACATGAGTACTCTATAACCTCGATGAGCCGTTTAAGCAAATTTAGTAATATTTTAATTTTTTTTTAAGAAAATACATTTTTTTTAAAAATCATTTTTATTTTCTAAATACTACTGCTCACGATTATCTCTCTCTTTTTTTATTTTGATTGAAAATTAGGGATGTTCACGGTCTAATTTGGTTTAGATTTTAATATTTTTTAAATTAATTTAATTTAAATTGGTTAATAAATTTTTTAAACTAATTCAATTCACTATTATATGATAACTAAATTAATTTAAAATCTGGTTTGGTCAGATTGAGTGATTTTGAATATTATTAAATAGATGAGATAATATGAAAAATTTTAATATTAAGTAGAAAATATAATTATAAAATACATTAACATCCAAATAAATAAAAACATAATAAAATATATAAATTATAAATAATTTTTTCTACTTTTTCATGATCATAAAAATTGAAAAGATTTAAAAAATTTTTTTGGTTATATCATCAAAGATACTAAGACCAATAAAAGATAACTTTAAATTTTAAGTATAATGTAAGTAATACTTAAAAGATTAAATTAGTTTTATTTTTCTTAATGCATCAATGATTCAATCTTATCTTTCAAATTTTGTTTTAAGTGAATAAAATTTAACATGAATATCATTAGAATTGATTAAAAAAATTTATAATTAGAATTTAAACATCTTCAACTAAACATTTAAGAATAATAGAATATTAAGATTAGTTGTATTATGTAGTTGTAAACCTTTTAGAATAATACTTTTTTAAAGCATAGGTAAGAGAATCAGGAGATCATTTTAAGATCAACTAGAAATTTAAGGTTTTAAGAGTATAGTCACAAACCAATTTTGAGGAAAAGAATTGTAAGTAAATGAAAAATTTAGAATTAAAATCAGAATATATGATTATGAAGGAAAAATAAATTAGGGAATATGAGGATATTTTATTTTTTTTTAAATTAAGTTAATAGAGTTATAATTTTATAAAACAAGAAAAAAAATTTAAAATATTATAAAAAATATATTATATTATTTAATTAAATTATTTTATAATCAAATTTTATTTTATAATTAGTGATTCGAATAATTTGAAAGTAAAATTATAAATAAAATTAATTATATTAATTTTAAAATTATGTAATTCAAATCAATTTAATTTTATATTAATTTAATTTTGTTTTTTATTAAATTGAAATAGTTTAGATAAGAGAAATCAAATATAATCACCTCTATAAAAAAATATTAAAACTAGCTTTGTTTTATGCAACCACTCAAACGCACCGTAAGTTCCCTACTTGCCCCCGAATCTCTATATCATTTATCTCTCGCCTCTTCCATTTTACCAAGAATTATAAAACTAGCTTTGTTTTATGCAACCAACAAACGCACCATAAGTTCCTAACTTCGCACTGAATCTATTATCAGATGATATTCAGATCTCAGATTCCAATTCCTAAAGGAGTAGACCGTAGACGAACTGTCGAGGGTAACAAAGTAAATATATCCCGAATCAATTTAAAAATGACTCGATTGTCATCATTTGCACACACGACCCTCCGCAGCCCTCCTCTCTTTAGCTCTCAACAATGGCGGCCGCCACCAGTGCGAGGACCACATTCATCAATCCTTCTTCGTTTCCTTCCTCCTCCAGATCCCCATTTACCTGCTCCAAATCCTCTCTTCCCTTTTCCTTAACCCTTCAGAGGCTCTCTCTCCGCCGCGCCCTTCACATCTCTAACTCACTCCCTCATTCCGCAGCCAAACCGACCACCATCACCGCCACCACCACTTCCACAACGACTGAAACGGTGCCGCAAAATTTCACCTCTCGTTATGCTGCCGATGAGCCCCGAAAAGGAGCTGATATCCTTGTGGAAGCTCTCGAGCGCCAGGGGGTCAGCACGGTCTTTGCCTACCCTGGCGGCGCCTCCCTGGAGATCCATCAGGCCCTCACCCGGTCTCATATAATCAGAAACGTT
The DNA here is from genome assembly GCA_020521535.1 of Rubroshorea leprosula. NCBI lineage: Eukaryota > Viridiplantae > Streptophyta > Magnoliopsida > Malvales > Dipterocarpaceae > Rubroshorea > Rubroshorea leprosula. The sequence continues at coordinate 1,619,640 of BPVZ01000039.1, forward strand.
CTCCCTCGACATGAGCAAGGCGGTGTCTTTGCTGCTGAGGGCTATGCACGTTCTTCTGGCATGCCTGGCGTCTGCATCGCAACCTCCGGTCCTGGTGCTACCAATTTGGTTAGTGGCCTTGCTGATGCTCTCCTTGACAGCGTCCCTCTTGTTGCGATCACTGGCCAAGTCCCTCGCAGAATGATCGGCACGGATGCCTTCCAAGAGACGCCAATTGTTGAGGTAACGAGATCTATCACCAAGCACAATTATCTTGTTCTTGATGTGGATGACATCCCTAGGATTGTTAATGAGGCTTTCCTTTTAGCCACCTCAGGGCGCCCTGGCCCTGTCTTGATTGATGTACCAAAGGATATACAACAGCAACTTGCTGTCCCTAAATGGGACCAGCCTATTAGATTGGCAGGATATATGTCTAGGTTGCCTAAGCCTCCAATGGAGGCACATTTGGAGCAGATTGTTAGGTTGATTTCTGAGTCCAAGAAGCCGGTGTTGTATGTTGGCGGCGGGTGTTTGAATTCTAGTGAGGAGTTGAGGAGGTTTGTGGAGCTTACAGGGATACCTGTTGCTAGTACTTTGATGGGTCTTGGGGCATTCCCTACTGCAGATGATTTGTCGTTGCAAATGCTTGGGATGCATGGAACTGTTTATGCTAATTATGCTGTGGATAAGTGTGATCTGTTGCTTGCTTTTGGAGTACGATTTGATGACCGTGTAACAGGAAAACTTGAGGCATTTGCTAGCCGAGCAAAGATTGTTCACATTGATATTGATCCAGCTGAGATTGGGAAGAATAAGCAGCCTCATGTATCAGTTTGCTCGGATATGAAGTTGGCATTGAAAGGTATGAACGGGATATTGGAGAGCAAAGGAGATAAAGTCAAACTTGATTATTCAACTTGGAGGCAAGAACTAAATGAGGAGAAGGTGAAACATCCATTGAGTTATAAGACTTTTGGCGAAGCTATTCCTCCTCAGTATGCAATTCAAGTTCTAGATGAATTAACTGGTGGAAATGCAATTGTAAGTACTGGTGTTGGTCAGCATCAAATGTGGGCGGCTCAATTCTACAAGTATAAGAGGCCTCGTCAGTGGCTGACATCAGGGGGATTGGGGGCTATGGGTTTTGGATTGCCTGCTGCCATTGGAGCTGCTGTTGCAAATCCCGGTGCTCTTGTTGTAGACATTGATGGTGATGGAAGTTTTATCATGAATGTCCAAGAGTTGGCAACTATCCGTGTGGAGAATCTTCCTATTAAAATAATGCTGTTGAATAATCAACATTTAGGAATGGTTGTTCAGTGGGAAGATCGGTTTTACAAAGCAAATAGAGCTCACACTTTTCTTGGAGACCCATCAAAGGAATCTGAAATATTCCCAAATATGTTGACTTTTGCAGAAGCATGTGGAATACCTGCTGCCCGGGTGACAAGGAAGGATAATCTCAAAGCAGCTGTTCAGAAAATGCTGAACACACCTGGGCCCTACTTATTGGATGTTATTGTTCCCCATCAAGAGCATGTGCTGCCTATGATCCCGAGTGGTGGGGCATTTAAAGACGTGATTATTGAGGGTGATGGAAGAACAAAATATTGACTTTCATTAGCCCTAAGTATATTGTCTTGCAATGTATTTTCCTTAACTAGAAGTTTGAGGTGCAGTTTGAAGTTATTATAGTTTTTCAAGTCTAAGTTAATTTTGTAATGGTACCTGGTGTTTTATGGAGAAAAGGTTTGTGCTGCATTAATTAGTGTGTTTTTAAGCACTAGTTTTGTTCCCTTCCCTACTTAAATCCTTCTTCCTTAACATGAAAATTGTGCTCTTCTTCAATTCTGATCTGTTGTGGATCCATTTATAGAGTAGCAGATTCTGGTACTACTATAAGGTTCTTTCCCCTGGCTAAAAGCTTGTGCTTTTATTAGTTTCATCATTGCCATGGGAAGGTTCTTTCCTGTGTCTAAAATGCTTGTGCTTGTAATACTTTTTGTCAATGATGCTGGAATGTTCTTTCCTCTGGAATAGGGTAGATTTTTCTTTGCCATGTGAGCTTCACTACGATGAAGTTTCTTCTCTTTGGGCCAGCAACATAGACAGATGAAGTTTCCTTAACTAGCATAGAACGTCAGCTAGGATTATCACCACTAGCATGCAACTACAATTATTTTATATTTTGTTAGTCAAATCAACTTCCCCCTTTATTTTAGTTTCTTACATCCATTGCTTAACGTTAGCTACCCTGGTTTGTCATCTTATTTTGGCACGTTTTGAGCTGTAAGGGGATTGAATTAATTTGACTCATTTATATGAAACTCAAAAGTTTGTGTTTCTCGATGCATGTTGAATCCTGATATTACAGAAGAATGTAATTTGATTGATGGCATTTTACAGGCAAGGTTCGTTTTGTGAAGTGATCAGGTATGTTGTAACTAGTAGTTACATCTTTTCCAATTATTTCTTCTGCTGAGCTTTTGGCTGTCAGATGAGAATTATGCTATCACTTTCTCTGTGATTATTACAATATAAAAGTATGGGATTAGAGAATCTTGGCATCATGCCTAGTTTCAGTTATAAAAGCAATCATATCTTCTTTGAAGGCTCTCTCAACTTTTTCCTTTTCCCTTTTTTTTTTTTTCTTTTTAATTCTTGGGGGAGTGGGGAATTTGATGGTAATGGTTCTTGAAAATGCCGTGAATGCATTAAAGGCGTTGCTTATGTTTATTTTACCGAGGCATGTGTCTCTATTTTCAGCTATAAGTTCCATGTGTGAGCCGTCCTACTGTAGCCCCAGGCTCTTGTAGATTAGAGAAAACGCAGGAAGGGAGGAATCATTTATGCTGCTTGGCGGATGTGTATATCAATTTACATGATTAAGTATATTGCTCAGGGAGGTCATTTTGGACAGTAATGAACTATTTTTGATAAATATGTGCTCTAGTATACAAAAGAGCCTTATGGCTTCAATAGAATTATCTTGTTTTAGTTGTACAAAGATTTGCACCTTGCTCCTCCAGAAATCGATTTCCCAAGTTTGGCCCTCACTGCAGAAAGTTAGATGTAAATGAGAAATACTAGTGTTTTCAACTTCCTAGATGAAAAGGAAGCCAATATGAAATATAATTTAATCTCTTTACTGGTGCACTCCTCACCACCACAAGAGGAGTCAAAAACAGGACTCTACTTGAAACTATTGATTGTACCCTGTGCTCCTTTTCTGGAAAAGTGGAAATAGATGATTTTATGCGTTCATTTGATTGATTATTCCCGACTAATTTTATTTATTTGATACTACTGAATTAAGACTGGTACAGATATTGCTCTGTCCACTTTAAAGATACTATGTCACTAGGGGTCAATCCTTTTTCACTCAACCTGAGATGAAGCTGTTGTAGTATCAAAGGATTTCTTCCTCACCAGAAGGCAAGTTATACTTGAAGGATGAGCATGTGTATTCTCTAGACTACACAATACAAAGTCTGGCTGATGAAGTGCAAGATTCAACCGATCCTTCCCTGCAACCAAAGCAGTAGCGTCAAGCAGAACATGCCATGAATTCCTATGAGCTTCTGAAATCCAATGCGTAGAATAACGTGTCCCATTTACTTCAACTGGATAAGAGAATAACCCTTTTGGGCTATGCTTACACTTCCTCCGAAAATATTGGCTAAGTTGTGATCCCTTGATCCTCAAATCCAACCAAGACTCGGGTGCCAAGATTACTTTTGCTTCCTTGTAACTGGCGAATTCCCGCACGCAATCTATTTCTTCCCCAAGGATGCTCATATAGATGTTCCCTCGGAAGAAGGGGTAGCTCTCACCTACTAACATCATTGCATCCTTGTAATTTGGAGTGAACAGAACAAGATACTCATTATCAGACAATCCACAGTGCTTTAGAACTTTGTTCCGAGCTTGAATTTCAGGAATTGAGATGAAACTTCCAGGGAAGGAGGATTTCTTGGTGAGGATATCTAGCAGTCTTGATGGCTCCAATTGAGTCATATCCAGGTCAGGAAGATTGCTCCCAAAGGAGGGTTTGGACTCCCTAAAATTTCCCCTTGGTGACTTTCCCTTTTCATCTGCTAATTCGGAGGATTCTTCATTGATACAAAGACTGGAGAGATCGATCATTTCTCCTTCAACAAGGGAAGCATACTGAGGATATTTTGCTAAGACATACTGTTCGACATATTGCATTTCTGTTGGTGTTATTGGACCTGACCATCTGAGATCAAGGCCTTCTCCTTGGAGTTTTGATATGGCTTCAGCTACTATGTGTGCAGGTATAACGGTATGTGCCTTCTGCTTGTGTTTCATATTTAGTGAAACAATCAAATTTATTAGATACAGATAATTTGCTGAAACTTCTAAGACAAAAAGCAAAAAGGGGGTTGACTCAGAATTTTACCTTTACAATCATGCTGCTTGGCCTGCTATTTTCTGTTGCTGATTTGGATATAGATGCAAGATGGGGATTTTGGGGTTTCCCTTCCATCACGTCCTAATTTGTTTTTATTACATGAATTAGAATTCTTGATGATTTTTCTAAAAACTGAAACTCCACAGGATATCTTACCGAATCATAGGTACTTACCTTGGGTCCGGTATGTGAAATCATCTGATGTTCAGTGTTTTAGCCAATAATACTTCGTATATTCCCGCTTACAAGCTTTAAAGATGTGTCTCTAGGCCAAGAAACAGAACTCGTGAAAGACAGAGAAGGACAAGAGATGAAATAGGAGTGAAACGGAGATGGTAACCAGAAAATATAGGAAACAATATGTAGAAACAGGATAGATAGATTCAAGGGAAGATCAACCCAAACTTATCTAAAATCAGTTCTAGACATGAAAGGGTTGGGGCTCCTTGTACAAGCAGAGAGAAATTATGAGAAATGAATAAAATGGGGCTGGTCTGAGTAGATTACCAATCCAGACTAAAATATTTCTTGCAGAAGAAGTTGTGGGTCTAGAATCTAGGCTGTATTAGGGAAATAAAACAATTAATTGTGAATTGTGATTAAAGGTGGGACAGTGACAGCAGAAATTAAAAGCTTCCACCCTTGAGTGAGAAAATTTCTTCCCTCAATTGCCATGGTTTAGATGAATATTCTACAATACTAGCAGGTTTGTCCAACGGGTCATGACCAACCCTGCTTAGTCATTGGTCTGGCTCTAATTTTAAAACCTATAAGGTTGGAAAATGAAGTGGAATTCTGTTTAGGCTTATAGTTATATGAAATGGAAACATATTTTATTGTGAATGAAACATCAACAGGAAAGTGACCATTTGTGATATTGATTTCCAAATAGATAGTGAGAAAAGAATCTAAAATTTAGGGCCTAGACTAGGCTTGAAGTCGGAGGAAACATTTTTATTAATCATTTATTTATAAATGGATTAACAGTTACTGAAGAATTGATTATAACATAGCATTCACCGAGATGTTTTTGTGTTACTTTAATATTTTCATCAACAATTAATTTTTTAACTAGTTAATTATATAACTTGTAACTTAGGGTAATTCTTGTAATTTTTTTATCTCTTTCATAAATATTATGTGATTCAAATTTAAAACTCTTAACTATGGGGCAAACTATAAAAACAATTGCTCTTCTTCTCAAGATTTGCTAATGCAAAATGATCAAGCAAATGTTGCACCTTAATGATGGCTTGTATATTGTTATTTTCGGGTGAGAGTAATGATTATTCCTTTCTCTAATCATACAAATAATGTAATACCAACACTAAGAGGCTTAGATAAGGGTTGACCAAAGAATAACAAGAAGTTTAGTTGAGAAGTTAAGAATACGTACTTCTTAAGATTTATAATTTACTAATATGTTAGCGAATGATTAAGAAATATGTATTATGACCCTTGCCAATGAAGCTTTATTGTTTGGATTGTATTGTGGCTATACATTTTTTTATCCTTTGTTTTATCATAAAAATATATAAAATATTAATTAAAATTATTAAAAATATATAAAAAATAATTAATAATAAATATAATTATTAATTTATTATGATTTAATTAATTTTAATTATTTTTTTTATAATTTAATAACCTTATTAATATATGACATCATTTTCAAAATAATTATTAAAATAATAACAAAGTTTTTGTGATGATTGAATATTAAAAAAATCACAACTACAGTATGTCATAATAATATCAAATGAAATTTAATCTAGTAATACATGACAAAACCTTGAAAGAACGTATGTTTGAATTTACCATGGGGGATTAAGCATGTAATCTTTGCAGATCGAGAGACCGAAAAAAAAAGGGGTTCTCACCCCTCATCAGAGCAAAATTATTGTGGGTTGATATCAGCCTTGATTTAATTCCCTGTTTCTTCTCACAACCATCTCAATTAATTCGATGGAAACATCACCGAGAAGATACTGTTTAGAGATTCCCAGAATGAGAGCTTACAAATAGACAAAGTCATGAGTAACCATATTTTATGCGCAAGTTGGCATTTTTATGATGAATAAATGCCAAATATATTACATAATTAAGAAAGGAGTTATAAGTTCTTGAATTCAATATGCAGGACATGCTGGAAGAGTTTGCCAAGGATGAAAGGGAGTTATTTTTATTATTCAACTTAATATTAAAAAAATTAAAAACAGAAAGCCAAATATTATATAAAGTTTTTTTAATATGTACACTAAAGACACATGTTAAGGATACGTTTTATCATGAATGTATATAAAAAATATAAAAATTGATATTAATTTTAGTGTTATTGTTAAATGGATAAATTTAATTAAATAGTTGATAAATTAAAAGTTAACTTTTAATACAAATTTATAATAAAAAAGTGTATTCGTTACATTCTTAACCTATATTCTTAAAATAGAGGTCAGAAAAACCCTATTATATTTAATATTTACTATGAAAGTGTTTTCAACATAATTTTTGCATATTTCGACACTAGTCTCTCTGCGAACAATTTTAATAGCACACTCTTCATATTTACATCATGCATCTAAGAAAATTATTATTATTATTATTATTTTGGGTATTGACCATAGAACTTGATTTCTAAACCAATTACAAGATGATGCTTACTTACTAGTAAATCCAACCCTTAGGTTTGCTAAATATATTATATAATTCAGAAAGAAATTAGTGAGAAATGTTAGGCAGCGCTGAGAAAATCCCTTCTTTTCTTTTTGGATGTGAAGAAAACTTAATTATTCAAAGAAACAATTTCTGTTGAATCTAAAAGGATTAGTTTGCATTAGTTAAACCACAAACTTTGAAATTTTTTAAGGAAATTATTGAAGTGTATGTATATTCCTATTATTCTATGTTAAGCAGTTGTTCCAGCCATTCTGTTCCTTCATTAAAGTTTTCAGTATGTAAGGTTCCTTGAAACTACTCTTGAAAAAGAACCAAAAGTTCATTAGTCCAATAATTTGTTGGTGATTGTGAATTTGATAATTCTTTTTACTATTATATTTAGAGGTGGCCCCTAGTTTGGTTGGGTTCAGGTTGGATTTACTTGGGTCGCGGGTTTTATGGATTGAGTTATGTATAGGTTATAGGTCGACAAGTGTTGCTCTTATCCAATCTTAACAGGTCATGAGTTGATCGATGAGTTAAACCTTTTTTATTATTTATATAATTAGTCATGTTTTTAATATTAATTTATTAAAATTAAATTATAGTAATTTTGAATCAAAAAATATAAGATAAATATATTTTTAAATCTTAATTATCATATTTGCCTCTATTTTTATAAAAAAAAATTATTATTTTGACCTTCAAATACTTACATAAGTGCATAATTAATATTAAACAATCTAATATAGGTTATTTCTTAAACAAACAAAAGTAGCCATTAGAAATTGAAAATTGGCATCAATCACAAAAGGAAAATGATACACCTTGAAACCTATTTTCTTATTGAACAAAAGACCTTGAATTATCTTGAATATTTTGTTCTCATCCACTGATTATTTTTGAAAATATCTCCATTTCTGTTTACTCAAACTATTCAAACTATAGTTAAAAAACTGAGTCTTGGCTTTCTAAAATTTGTCATCTAAATGACTAAAAAGCAAACATAAATTATACACCAATCATTTGTATAGAAAAGCTAACAATAAAAGACAAAGTCATATATAACTCATTGTAGTTTTATTCTTTTAATGTAGAATTGAGGCATTACATTTGATTTTCAAATTACATTTTTGAAGGTTTATAAAACTTGGCCACTACTTCCTTGTTTTCTAATAATAAGGTTCAGTTTAAAATATTTTAAAATAACTAAAGAGAAAATAGTTTAATTAAACAAGGCTTTATTCTTATTTATTTATTAAAAAACATTTTGAAAAATTACCTATTAATTTTCTCAAAATTTAAATTTTCTAATAATGTGTTCTTATTTTATTTTTAATACAATATGATCAATTCATTAATAAGAGCTAAATCAACTTCAATTTTAGAAATAAATTGCCTCACAACACTTATCCAACATGATGCACTAAAATGATCAAGAAAAAAGAAGTATAGCTAATCTAACTACCTCGTCATACTAAAAATATATGCAAATGGTTGTGGTTATAACTATTAATTTATTTGTTAAAACTACTAAAAATGTGTTAAAAAAAGATTGATTCTATTTGGTCTAATTTGATTATTAATAACAAGTAATAACTAATAGAAAAACCAATATTTATTACTTAAAAAATTGAAATTAATTTATAAACTGATATTTTATATATCATAACCATATATATATATATATATGTAAAATTGAATACAAAATTAATGGTATTAAAAAATGAATTGGCGGCCATAACCACACCCCAAATATATCAAGACCCAAGTACAAAGCACTAGGGCCACGTTTGATTGACTCAAGATTTAGCAATGCTCCCCCTCAAACCTCTTTGATGTTGGGTTTAAGAGGGCGCAACTAAAGTGAAAAATAAAAAATTTAATTATGTTCTCTTTCAAATGACGTAAGATCCTTATAAATCCATTAATCGTTAAGGAAGCATTTATGATTAGTACCGTAATGACACGCGTCTCATTGATGCATAGATCTAACCATCATCCTCCAATGAAGCCACCCAAAAATCTGAGTGTAGAATTCTTTTAGTGGTGATCCATGTGTACGCTTGGGGATATGAAGAAGACTAAGTTTCTGAAGGTACTAGCAATCAAAGAGTTAGTTTGTTATGCTTTGAGTTTTTGGTTGAATGATTTTAATGGTTTAAAATTCTATGATAGAAAAATCAATCATCAGGGATTTAAGGTTCTCTACACCTATTGATATTAATAGGAATAGAAGACTTGCAATTAATCCAATTAAAATTGTCAAACTTAATCTTCAAGTCAAAATAGAAAACCTAGAAGGAGAAGACTTTTATTCCCTTATTTTTTCCCTTTCTTGCCACACACTCCAATCCAATATGGATTGAGATTTTTAACTAGTCTAAGCCCATTATGTTGCTAAAGCCCTAAACCCAATGGGCTAGAGTTTTGGTCATATAGTCCTCCAAAAACTTACTTGCCACGTTGGATTTTTTTCCCTTAACTTAGAACAAATCCAAACTTGAATTAATTTAAATTAAATTAATTCTTTTTATCAATTTATTTTAGATCTTGGTTAATTTATTTGTCTTGTGAAAATATTATTTTCACATACATTAGTTCATATCTATAAACTTAGATTTATAGAAATTCCAATCCTCATAATGCACTATGTAACCCTCAAGGTTTCCATCACAATGGCAATAAGAAACACACACAAACCAATAACGATATTTAGCAACACGTCATGGCCACTCAAAGCGAGAAAAAGAATTGATGGTTTTGATAAGCCTTCCTATGAACAATACACTTATGTAATACAATCCCTTCATCCATAATATCTTTAGCAAGTAAGATACATGCTATGTATCATTATCCTTAAGGCTTAATGTATTTTTCTCTGATTCCCAAGATAGACATACTTCTTGAATGAACCTTTGTTTATGCCTAGCCATGGACTTTGCAAGTAGTCTTATCTCAATCAAAAGGTCAGAAATATCTTCTCCCATAGGCTCAAGAAGGATGAATTCCTATCTTGACTTGTCCATTACTCTTATGCGATTCATGATGCACCCAATAACTATATTACTTGCAACCCCTTAAGGTGAATGCTTTGAATAGCATCAAAGTATATGAGTCCTTGCATAAAATAATGACAATTTTAAGTCAAAGGATCACTTACACTTGTGTCATAGTTGAGAAGTTACTAATGACATGTACATGTAGAGTTCTTATGGTGGGTTCTAGTGTACTCTTTACTTTGAGTCATCCACATGTGATAGGTGACTTTGTGAGAAGAAGTCTTGCCACTTAATAAGGTATCACACATGATAGTCTTTATACCATCAATATATCATCTTAATGATATATATGACTATTAAACAATTTAAAAATGTTGATATCGCATTATATAGTTTTCACTAATAGCGATGATTGTTATTACCTTTTAATGTAGCAAAAGACTTTATCAATATTTAACGTACATAGAAGAATAGCAATTAATGTTAGATGAAGAATATCATAAATATAATAAACATAATCACAAAGACGCAAGATTGTCTTGCCAACCTAGTTGGCTTATAGGACATACTCTAACACCTGACCCTTAACACTCCTAATAATTGTTAGAAAATAATTGTCCCAATCTACTTACCCTTCTATTGGGGAAGACATCTGGCTTAGCAGGGAGACATTTGGTGACCCATCGCATGTTTTGACACCATCTTAAAACCAAAAGACTAGTAGAGAAAATTCATGGATCTTGACATATTTAAGCCACTCTTTCTTTTCATATTTTTTAAATATGAGATCTTTGTTCTTCATACTTACAAGGGAACAACATAGTTCAACACCTTCTCCTTAAGACCCTTCCTTCTTCCTCTTCACATCCATGCATTAACTTTTTTCCATTTAACCACATTATTGACAACATAGATCTTGATCCCCTAATGCTTACCATTGTTAACACTCCATCTTCAACCATGAATTATAAAGATAAGCTTCTAAGAGTAATCATGGTGCATATGAAGAAGATTAATTCTCCCACAAAGAATGCCTTAGCTTCAAGTAATGGTGCTTCAAAGTCATTTCTTTGAAGAAGAAAAAGAAAATATTAAATCTCCATGGAGGAGAACTAACAGTGTCATAGTTTTCAAAAACATGGTTAGGTACCACTACCTCATTGAGAATATCAAAGAGCAATTGAAACTATATAAAAGGGAGCATTTAGTGTATCGATCTAGTAGGTTGCTTTCTATTTAGTTTCTCCTTCCAAGAAGATTTTGATTCTATTTTTAAAAGGGGTCTATGCCTTGTTGACCAACAATATCATGTTAAGATGGTGGGAGCCGAATTACAAGCCATCTCTTACTC
>BPVZ01000039.1:1641973-1652945 GCA_020521535.1 Rubroshorea leprosula
TGTAATAGGAAAGGTTACAAATCAGACATTTTTTGTGTCTAATTATTTTGATACAAATAATCTTAATTGTGACTCACAAAATCATTACAAATAGAGTAGTAATTATGTTTATTTTTTTCATCACTAAAATCATGACTTCTGTGACAATTACAAAATTAATTATTATTAATTTTAGTGACTCAGTATTTGTGATGAATAGTGACCAACTAAATTTTAAATACAAATGCATATTGTGACAAAAAGTATAAGTTTTTCCATTAATGGATAACATTTTAGACCTTACGAGGATATATAGAGATTACCATTGTAGGGATAGTTTACGTAAGACTAAATTTATATTTGCTATGAGACACTCATTTTAGTCATTGTATAGATATATCGTTTGTTTAGATGAAGTTAGTAAGTTTCTAGGATAAAGAATATTATAAGCTATGGTGAAAGCTTGCCTCTTTAATTTCGAGGGTATTTTCTATTTAGAAATTTTGCATGCCAAATTTGCACTCTATTCCTTATCATTCCCAAAGGGACAATAAGTAGAAGCATTAGCGTAAGATTCGAAGAATGTATTGTTGGTGTCTCTGATCTTTGCAATAGTTTAGATTTGTTTTTACATCTCATTCACTAGTCTGAATCTACATTATTGATTAACTGTTAGCATGGCTCTACTTAAGGCATTTATCTTATGTAATTGGTAAAGTATTAAAAATCTTTTGTGTGTTTGAGTAAAGTTGGTAAGATGAAAAAGTTTGCTATGTTCTTGAGTAAAAGAAACCTAAAAGTTTATGCCATAATGGATTTAAATATTCTAGCCATCCAAGTATATAACTAAATGTTTTACTCATTTAGTGTTTTACTCATTTAAGGTCTATTTTGTAAGAAAGCTCTTCATCATGCTTATTGCTAACTTAATCTCCTTTCTTTATTTTATCAATTAAGCCCTGCATCATCCTTACTGCTATTTTTGTTTAATATCTTTCTGAATTGATTTAAGATGGTATATAGGGACTTTACTAGCTTACTTTGCTAACTATAGTTTTAAGTATCTAAAAATATGAGTTCTGTTAAAAACGAAAAACAAAAAGTCAAGGAGATGGTGTTTTTAGGACTTACATGCAATGGACAAGTGAAATGAATCACATTTTAGCTCCCTCACTGTAGACTCTTTATCTCAAGACCTCAAAACTAATAAAGATTGGAAGCTTCAAGCATGACAAGGAGAAAGTTAAGAATAAAGTAAGACAATGATGGAAACATTTCTCTATTATTAGTGAAATTAGAAACCATAAAAGTGAGTTTCCATAAGATGAAGAAAAGAATATGATTGTTATAATAAAAGATAATTTACCAGTATGGAAAAATTATGTTTAGAAGAATGTGTGACGTCCTATATCTTACATCGAGGAGGAGGTGTAAGTGTATTTGATACATAAATGACCAACTATTTCTAACAACTTGAGTTTAAGCTTTTAAGGGCCGATGAATCTTGGCCTAAAGAGTTGTTAAGCTAGTGGAAGGCTTTGAGTTAGGTCATTTAAGTTAATATTAAAGCATTCACCTCTTACCCAAGGAGGCTTATGTTGACCACCATGAATGTGTTTTACATTACTTGAGGTGGATCTTGTGCTTGTAGGCCTTATTTTGATTATGATTGGGCTTAATGAGGATATCAAGTGTTTAATTGGGGAGATTATGATGCCTTGAATCCCACATTGATGATAAAGTGTGGGTTATCTAATATATAATAGACCAACTATTACTAACAACTTGAACTTAAGCTTTTGAGGGCACATAGATCTTGGTTCAAAGAGTCATTAGTCTAGTGACATGCCTCTACCAAAGTCGTTTTAGAGTGAAAGCAAAAGAATATGAAAATAAACTAATAGAAAAGTAGGATGATATTGTGATGTTGTGTGGGATGAATTGAGCAACTAGTGAAGGTGCTGAAACTTTTGAAGATGTTGAAGAAGCCATGGTAAGAGAGGATAGAAATGATGTAAAGTACTTAATACCACCTGCTACCCAGTAGATAAACATTCTATATCTTCTATGGTAGTTTCACCAAAAAATTGAAGAAAAGATCCATTGGTTGCTATTGTTGGTGATATTATATTATCACTCAAGAAGTACATGAATTTAAAAAGGAACCAAGTGATCAAGAGATATGAAGTTGTTTCTAAAATTTAAGGTCTTTCTCAATAAGAGACTTTCAAGGCAGTCCAATTGTTATTAAATAGTGATATTGAGCAATTCTTCTTGCTAAAATCACTTCTAGATGATAAAAAGAATGATTAGCTGACTTTCCTTCTAAATTCAAGTTAGTAATAAATCTTACAATTGAAGTTAGCTTAGAGATTATTTGATAAACTTGTTTGTTAATTGTTTGTTCTAATTGAGTCTTGTTCTTGAGTTTGAATTCTAATGAGTTTTTTTCTTTAAATTTAAAATAAAATCATGAGTTACTTTTGGTTGTTTCCCTTTGTTGATGATGCCTTAGAGTTAAAACAGGAGATTAAATTAAAATACATAATTAAAAATTGTTGCCTTTAGTTGTTTCCCTTTCTTGATTTTAAAAGTCGAATATCAAGTTTGTTCTAAGACTAAATTTGTGTCTATCTATGTTTTAAAATATATTTTTCTCATGTAAAGTTAGAATGAGAGGTTTTGTGTGCATAGCTAAAAGGATAGAAGTCTTTCCACTCTCTCATTTTATTTTTTCACTAAACTCCAAATCATGTCTAGGTTCAACATCTTTTGATTATTTGGTCTAATGTTGTAATTTTATTTTACTGCTCTTAATAGCTTGTTATGAAAAAGCTTAGGGTCATTTTGATTGCTGCAATAAGTTCTTCCTTTCTCTTTTAACCACTTCTTTTCTTTTTTAACCTTGCCAAATTAGAATGACATTTTGAATGTTGTGGGATAGTATTACTGAAGATATGATGTTAGTATTTTCTGCAATAGATTGTGAACATTCAATAGATTCCAAGCTTTCTCATGTGTTCTTCTTTGTAAAGACATTCATATTTTCTTTTACCAAAACATATTTAACTTTTAGTTTTGAGACAATTTAAATAATGATTTGAATATTAGAAAGTGAAAAAATATAAATGATCATATTATTAAAGAAACAGGGGTTCAAATTAAATAATTATTAAAAGAAGATTTAATTTAATAGAAAATTCTATTTTAAATGCACAATATTTTAATATAAAAAAATTATTGACATAGCCTCCGATTCAACATATCTACCAACATCTACCAGTTCATCCATTAAAATCTATGGCATAAGCTTTTCTTCGAGACTTTCTTTCCATATCTTTTGTGATTCTATTCTTGTTCCCAATTCATTTTTCCACTTTTAATTCAAATTTGAAATAATAATTTTTTAATAAATGTGTTATGAAAAATGTTAAATTGAAAGGTGCTTGCATCATTGTCTTTTAATATATCTAAACAATGTATATAAAAATACATATATTTCAAATTCAATTTTTTATCCAATCCATACAGATGTATTTCAAAATGCATATATTTAAAGTATACACTCGAAATATAAATACATGTTCCCATACACAACTTTACAAAATTCAATTGCCCTTGAATTTTGAATTTTGATACCTAACAAGCTAGTTTCATGGGAAGTAAAGACTATTCATCGATGAAATTATAAAAATAAGTTAAAATTGAAAAACTTTCCTAAGAAGTTAGGAACAACTAAATCCCATGTCAAGTTTGATTGATGGTACATATTCTTAAAATAAAAAGGAAAGAATACATATTCCTTAAGAAAATCATAAACATTAAAATTTAGCTATTTCTAACTTATTAACAAAGGTTCTTAAAATTGCACCTGGCCCTTGAGGCCTAGTGGTATAGTCACGGTGCATTCCCCCTCCCCCAGCAGGGTTCAAAACCTGCCCTTGCAAAATATGTTCAAAAAAAAAAAACAAAGGTTCTTAAAATTAGTTTGTTTTTACAGTGCGAGCAAAGAATAACCAATGCCACATCCACCAAACATAAGCCTTGTGCTTAAATGACAAAAAGTTTTGGTGAAAATTAGATCACTACAGTAGTTACTTGTTATAACCACTAAAAATTGTCAAATTTTTATCTTAATTCAATTATCAAAAATAATTGAGAAATAATAAAATAATTAATATTTATTATTTAACATATTAAAATAAATTTACAAACAGATTTTTTAAATATTATAATTAATTATTTAAAAAATTATAAATTAGTAAAATTATAATTAAATTAATAATTTTAACAAAAATTAAAATTATGGTGACAAAATACTTACCCGTAGATCACCATGTGTCACAGAGGGTAGCGTGGCCCACGTGTTTGAGGACCCATGGACCTCTTTTGCTGTAATAGTTTCTTCTTCTTCTTCTTCTTCTTCTTCTTCTTCTTCTTCTTCTTCTTCTTCTTCTTCTTCTTCTTCTTCTTCTTCTTTGTGGACCTCTGCAGTAATGGTTAAGGAATATTATAAGGAAAAATGCTTTGCAAATTATTTTTTTAATTTTTTGAGTCTTTATTTAAAATTTTATTTTTTAATTAATATTTTTAAATACCAATTTTAGATTGAAAGTTTAATTTATATAAATTATATATGTTAATTTTTATATTAATTTAAGAGACTTAATCAATTTGTCAATTGTACAAAATTCAGTACCATTAAATATAGATAAGTATATAGAGTTTTTTAGATTAAAGAATTATAAATATTATACAATAAATATTATATCAATAACAAATTTATTGATTAAACAAAATTTAATATTATTAAATATACGTTAATAAATAGATTTTTTTAATTAAAAGGTTATAAAATGTTAGATTAATATAAAAATTGAGATGTATGATTTATGTGATATTTTTAATAAATTAATTAATTTTTAAAAATATTAATTAAAATATAATTTGTAAACAAATACTTAAAAAAATCTTTTTGGCAGGACGACTTTTATTACATTGAAACATGTGAACATGCTGTGAATCTTCACCGCTAAAACTAGTGCAACAAGATGAAATATTTGGATCACAAATATAATGGAATACTGAAATGGTGATGTTGAAAAATTCTAGCTTTTATATTTGCAATTACATGTGAATCAACCTCAACTGCCTCGTCAAATTGGAGTTAGGGTAAAGCTCCTGACTCTTAACTTGTCCTAACGTTATTTGTCTAACCCACAGAATAGAAAAACTGGTCAAAATCAACTGCACTTACAAATTTAGCCCAGAGAGAGAGAGAGAGAGAGAGAGAGTAAGGCAGAGCCAGCAGAAATCTTTCTCTCTTTTTTTCCTTTTTCCTTTTTCTTTTTATCTTTTTATCTTTTTTTTTTTTGATAGGGAGAGCAGCGCCTTTTTTTTCTTTTTTTCTTCTTTTCTTTTTATCATTTTTTAGTTGAATATATTTGCAACAATTAAATAATGGTTTCCTTTAAATAAAGTTTTAAGTTCGAGTCTTTTAAATGAAAAAACAAATGTTGGGAAAGTTTCCTTCTAATGGGGTCCGACACGGCTCGATTTCGAATTAGTCGGGATCCAATGTAGTTACGGATACTGAGAGGTTAATACTAAAAAAAATTAAAAAAGAAAAAATTACAGATGTCAAAATACTGTTGGGCTCTTGTGATAATTTTGTTGATAACAAGATCATCATATTGTGCTTAGTATGTTTTATAAAGTGAGACAAAAAAACAAAAGAAGTTGATTGATACATATTCTGATTTAATATAGTGCATACTCATATTTATTAAAAAATTATTATTTTTTAATCTTAAATTAAAAGTAAATAAATTTAAAGATGAAGTTATGCGTAAAGATGTAGAAATTGTTTAAATTGAACTATATTTATATTATATTTTAATAGATAAACTGAAAGAGTATTAAAAAAAATGTATTGAATCGAGTGTGCTAATCATTTTCCTGCAAAAGAAAAAAAAAAGGAAAAGATTAAGCATCAACACATGTTAAAATAGAGGAGAATATATAAGCTCTTTTATTTTTTTTGTTTTTTTATTTTAAGTTGCCTTCCTCAAAAATCCTCAAGTCACTTTGCATGGGCAAATATGGATGCAGTGTGCCACTTACTTTCCTAAAAAGCAAAAAAAAAAAAAGATTTTTCCAACGACCCTTTCCTTCCACATAGTCAACTTCCATTATGATGGTCGGAAGAACGTTGGTTTCAGATTGAGTTTTGTGCCCTTTAGACAATTTGCAAAAGGGAGGGATGCCTTCTTGCAAAAATAGGTTGTTAATCTACTTTGGACAATTCTGGGGATTTTACCAATACCGTAAATTTAAAATTAATAGATCCTAAATGACCTAATGAAATGCAAATTAGAGTAAACTTGATGTTCATTCAAACAAGCAATTACATGAACTAATTTGGCTACTTAAATGCTAAAGACAACTTAAATCTATTAGGATCTGTGCTAAAACTGAAATCTGCAAACTAAGGTAAGCAATCACTACGAAACTAGAAAATTGAAAATTTGATGAGTTTTGTGTAGGGTTGGACGTCGTTTGTTGAAAAATCTGAAAGCTTCCTTTTATACGCTTCCTGCAAACTATCCTCCTATTTCACCTGCGGGCTGTTACAGATCATGGATAATTTCTCCAAAAAAAATAATGGAAACATTTACATTAGATCTTGTCACCTGTACATTTCTGTTGCTACCTTAACCTCTTAATTCCACTTCCTAAATTATAAGAATTTCAGTTTTTTTTGAATTTAAACTACAACCTACCAAATAATCTCCACCATTCCCCAAAATCAAGTTTTGCATATCTAAATCTCAACAATAAATCTAACGTGACCCCATCTTAGCCATTAGCACGTGGCATCACTTAAAAAATTATAATTTATGGTGTAAATAAGTTGCATGATAGGAGATATCCTTTTTTTATTTCTTAACTCACCCAACTTACATACCATATAATTCCAACTAATCATAATTTACTTTAGCTACATGTCATATAATTCGAACTTACAATCTCTTACTTTCATAAAAAAAAAAAATTATTATTGAATTATTTAAGTCATTAAATTAAAATATTTTCTTTTCCTCAAAAAAATAAAAAATAAATAAAAATAAGACTATCTAAGTTCTTTCCTCAACAAATAATGAAAATCCTATAGAATTAAACAAATAAATATAATTTTATAGGTAGGTCTGATTTATGGTTCAAATTTTTAATTTTATTAGATGTGCCTGATCAATATGTAGTGCCCTTTTAAGATTGATTAAAAAGAAGTTTATCTTGATATACGTGTAAACTAATTTATAGACACTATAGCGCTTAAAACCCCTCCTTGGAGCCATCCATATATCATTAAATCAAGGCTAAAACTGCACATGAGAATCTAGGAAATTTTAACTCATCATTCGTTAGTTCTTCTCTATCTCCTCTTTGCATTATTAGTTTGTGCATATGGTTTAAAGAAAGAGAAATTTTGAAGAGTCCAATTCACTTCTCTTGGATTATTTTAGACAACCATACAATGTGATCGAAGGGTTCAATTTATATGAAAAAGGACAGACGCCCAATCCAATTATTTAAAAAAAAAATTATTTTGTAGGAGAATTATAGAAAATTAAGACATTGTGGTAATTAAAATATCAAAAATAATAATAAAAAATACTTAAATATACTTAATTAATCCACATGTAAGAAAAATTTATTAACATTATTTGAATAATTTTATAAATAGTTCTAAAATTTTAAATGCCAAGATGGTTTGTATCCTTAGTCTAGACACCAATTGATACATCTTCTGATTCAAAATATTATATAATATATTTATTAAAAAATCATTATTTACTAATTTGAAATTAGAGACAAACAAATTTAAAAATGTAGTTATATATATAAAATATAAAAATTGACTAAATCAACTATACTTATATTAATTTTAATGACTAAATCAAATGGGTATCAAAAAGTGTATCGAATTAAAAGGTACAACAATAATTTTCCTTTTATATCAACCTTCCGTATAGAATTGAAAACATGGAATTCTCTCTTTTGGTTCTTGTATATATATTTTTTTTAATGAATCAAAATTTTATTAAAAGTACAAGAGATATTTCAATTCACTTGACTACAATCTATCGTTTGGTTTCTTATTAATAATTAGTCCTTCTAGCTCCATCGATTGACGCCAGTGTAACTGAAGAACTTATGTTTGTAGGGCAATCCCTTTATGGCTTCCTTTAGCTTTATGTTGAAATGATAAAGTAAACCTAAGAATCAATGATTGGCATCCTAATTTCATTTGTTTGATTCACATTTTCACATGTTATTGTAACTTCAATTAGCTTTATAGAGTCCCACCATGATTATGAAACTTACCTAAAGCCGAAAGCAAGTTGCATTTTTCTGTATTTCGGACAATCTCGGAAACATCTTACATCTATGAAACTTCCCTATAGAAAGAGATGGCCAACAGATCTTTTGTTACCCTACATTATCGATGAAAATCTTATAGTTTCTTGCTCATGATACACAAAGTACACCACCATTTTCTGTTTCTCCCTGAATGTAAGTGCCACGACGACGCTCACTCCCAAATCTCTTTTCATCCATCTACTGTGATCGATGCTTTTCTTCTTGTCTCAATTTCTATGTCTATAACAAGCTATCAGAATATAAAGATCTTCTATGTACCAGACTAGTTGATGTCAGAATATTTTACTTGGTCAGCTGAAAGAGAGATAGAGAATTGAATGATTAAGAAACTAAACCCTGTTTGAGTCACAACGATGTGATTAAGAACATCTGTGCATGTTTAAATCAACTGGACATGTATGTACAGTATCGATTGGGATGAGTATGTGGACAAATGTGAAAAGACAAATGTTAAGGTTTTGTCATAATGACCACTTCAATTGTTTGGCAAACATGTCCTACATCTTTATCCTGACCGCTCAACTTTATGGAGGGAAATTAATGGCTGCTGTGTTTCTATGATTGTATCCAAATAAGCAATAAAAGACAACAAAAACCCTATAATTCAAGTGGTCATATGTCAGAGGATGGTCTGCCATCAAACATTCATCATTACCCGATTATGCAACTCCATTAGAACGCAAGTATCTTTTCTTACTCTAATTGCACCATCCACCATGATCTCTTGTTGTTCCCATTTCAATTTCCCCCTTTTGTTTGCACTAATCCTTTGAAAGAGACAAGTATACACACGAAATTAGTAAAACATATTAATTTAATTGGTTTAACTAATCCTTCGGACTTAGAGTAATTTGGTCGTTATCCAATAGTTGTTCGATTTTTCAGCGGGACCTAATTTTTGAAACTTGGTGATGCATTGCCCCCACAAGACTATGTCTTGACCTCATCAAAGAGAATCAAATGAGTGTATTATTGAGGCCACACAGAATGCAACAGGACAGATTAACTGTATTTGAGTAATATATATCTGTTTGGAGGAGGTTGCTGACAATTCAAGCAAGCTCTAGCTAGTTCCATACATCCTGAAATTTGTACTGTTCATTGCACTGACTGATGGTATAATGGGTGACTTGGGTATAGTGGGTGGAGCTATCGTATCTAAGAAAAATATATGTCTCTTTTGTGTTGGATCTCAGACATGAGTAGTGGGTGTTGGGTTTCTGTTGAGCAAAAGCTAAGGGGTTGAATACAAATGGATGCAGCTATATCCTGTCCTCTTGTATTTGATGATATTTGCTTGCTTTTTGTTCTGATTCATTTGCCTTTCTATCAAAATCAAAGGTTCTGAAATCCTCGCTCTGGAGCTGTGCCAGATTTGACTCATTAGGGCTATCAAATTATGAGTTTCAACAGTACATGCTATTGGAAATTTCAAAACTTCTTTTCCCTTTGTTACATCCTACTGATTCACTGAATCCCATTTATTAAAACAATTCCTAGCTTAAGTAATTGAAAGTAAAAAAAAAAAGGCATTTGATAATTAGAAAGCTAGAGAGACTTTGGATGGTTTGTGTGAGTAATCAATTAATAGTGTAGAAAGCTGCCCAACTTGGCCAACTTCACTACCTTTTTCATATCATAATAAAAAAATGTACATGTTCAAAATTAAGTTTTTAATTATGTGAACTATGTTTTTCGTCTAGGACTTTAATTTTGTATACCTCTGAGATAGATTGTGCAGGTTTGCCTTTTGATTTTAATTTTGCAAGTAAATCGATCATTAGACAAACAAGAGCATCGCTGAAAACAAACATAATACCCAGGTCAATGTGATATGTAAAAGAAAGAGATTGAAGAAAATGAGTTGATAATTAAAATATCAAGAATAATAATAAAAATATAATATATCTTGAATGAATCTGATTTTAATAATTTTAAAGAGAATCTTGATATTTAAAATACATGTCAAAAACATCATAATTGGGACATTTATCATAAAAGAATATTACTATGCTAATGTAATTTTTCTACATTTGTTGTACATGATTTATATGTAAGATACTGCATTCTAATTTTTAAAAATAAAATTCTTGATCACGTTTCTCAATATTCTAATTTGAAATTTTAATTTAGAAATAGCAAATTGTAACTATTGGGACATATTCAAATTGATACAATGAGAATTTTGGTATCCACAGAAGCAAAAACCCAGATGATAGATTGAATTTCAAAGTCCAGTCGCTGCATATATTCTTCATTTCCATTTCAAATCAATTGTTTAATTATTGATCATAACATCAAATTTTAAGGATTGAAAATAAGGATTAATGTATATGCAGAGAGTTGAAATCATGTCCACTTTTATTGTCTTTTATCTTTTTCTTCTTTGCAGAAGGGACACATTACTTGCATGTGGTGGCCTTTCTAAAAACCCCTTGTTCATTCAAGAACATACCCAACAGGCTTGGGTTCCTTCGAACCCACCCAGGCGCTGGGTTCTGGCGTGGGTTCCATGGAACCCGCGTCTGGGTTCCTTGGAACCCAGCGG
>BPVZ01000039.1:1665181-1676927 GCA_020521535.1 Rubroshorea leprosula
TGCAGTTTTTTGTACAACTTGTCAAACCCTACCCTGTTCACGTTATATATATAGTGGCTGTCCAATTCTACTTTTTATTTGTCTTAAATTTGATTGTTGGAAAATAATACCTTGTTTTTCGTAGATTTTTTTTTTTTTTTTGTAATTCTAAGCAACATCCTTTTTCTACAATGTCTGCGTAATGAAATTGATGGAAGATCGAATAACAGAAATAATAAATTGAGTGGACCTCATATGGGAGGCCATTTACCTCTGAGCTTATAACATTTAGATATTTAATTTGGACGTAAATAATGACATTTAGATTACATACTAATCTTTAAATATTACTGCCTTCAGATTAATAATCTAAATAATTCAATGGTCATCTCCTTCAATTGGAAATAAGAGGTCCTAAGTTCGAGTCGCATGGTACGCGGATGAATTGGGATAAGAGATGGAAGATGATTGTCTTTTATTGTGCAATAAAAAAAAACAAAAAACAAAAAACAAAAATACTACTGCCTCTAGTCTTTTTTTTTTTTCTTTCTAGTCTTTCAATTTTATATAAATTAACTTATGATTTTACATAATAAATGAATGATAATTGAAAAAATTTTTGATTTAGATGAAAATATCCAACAAAAACTACATATAGAAAGAAAAAAATTTTCAATTATCATCTATTTACTATATAAAATGATCTAGTCAAAATTTACCCAAAAATCGAAATATGATAATTAAATATGATCAGAGGGAGTAATACAAAGTTGACATTTAGCTGCTAATGATAAAAGTGATTTTAGTAATAATTTTTTTTTATATAAAAGTAAGAGATTTTATATTAAAGTTAGATGTACAATAATTTTATTAACATTTTAAATATTAAGTGATACTTAGTTTATAATAAAATACTAATTAAAAAAATAAAAAATGAGCTCATGGTTTAAATTTCTAGATGTCATTTTTATGAAAAATTGTACTTATTTTTGAAAATTAAAAAGACTAATTAAATTTGCACAATTAAATCTTTTTTCCTGTATCTACCATTCAAAATTTTTTTTACGAATTATTACATTTCAAATTAGTAATTATCAAAAAGAATAATTTAATATATATTTTAGTTAATTATTATAAATATAAAAACTTACAACTAGTTACATCTAGCAAAATCCAATACAAACGAAAAAGCGCAAAGCATACCTTACGGTCTAGTTCTTTATTTTTTAAATTCCACCGACTCAAACCATCCCTTTTGGATGGGATATTTTGGCCTAATAGCCATGGACAAGTCAATTTGAAGATATCCCTAAAATTAGACAGACCGAAAATCCATATATCAATGTTATAAAAAAAAATAATTGATAATTGTTTGCTAAATTTAATTTGGCTTTGGTCACTAAACGTCAATCTTACTTCATACTTGAAATTTGCTTTGGCAAAAGATCACTATCCTTTGGTTTAATAATTCTTTGCCTTTAGATGCCTTGGGAACTTTATATATTATAAGGTTTAAACTCTAAAAGTATGGTCGATGACAAAGAAAACGATGAGTTACTTTAAAGGGTTGAGGGTTCACACGAAGTATTACTTTTCAAAGAGCTTTTGGAATAAATCATCATTCGAATTCTGTTTAAAAAAAAAAAAAAAATTTATCATATGTAGCTTCTGTGCCCCTCTACTAGGATTAGAGTTTGAAATTGTAGATTTCTTCCTTCACAGTTGTAGAATTGTCATGGTTTAAGTCATCTTTAACTCAACAAATTTGTCACAAGTCTTGTATTTGACACCAAAATAAGGCACTTGCCTCCGCATGGGAAGTTAGTAGTGTCCACCCTATTATTACCCTTACAATATCAATCGAAGTTGAACCCTCATGCATGGCCTTTCATGCCAAATTAGGCAGAGATATCATTCCCCCGCAAAAGTGGTCCGTAAATGGTTTCCACAACCATGTAAACATTCTCCTCTGTCGCTGCTCCGTGCCTAGTAGCAGCTACAAAAGGCGGTCGGGTCGGTATTGGGGAATCCTT
The DNA here is from genome assembly GCA_020521535.1 of Rubroshorea leprosula. Classification (NCBI taxonomy): domain Eukaryota; kingdom Viridiplantae; phylum Streptophyta; class Magnoliopsida; order Malvales; family Dipterocarpaceae; genus Rubroshorea; species Rubroshorea leprosula. The sequence goes on from BPVZ01000039.1 coordinate 1,667,194, forward strand.
AAACGCTGAGCAATTTCATATGTACTTGGGAAATTATTTCCACCACTCTCTTTTGTGCATTTTCACAAGCATGTGGTGGGTATTAGTGCCGTAATCATGGGACCTGTGAAAGCGTAAATCCTCCTGCACAGCTTTTGTAAACATTTTCAAAACTGCAAACGCAAGATGTGGGTCTCAGCATTCATTAGTAGTTGCAATTGCTTTCATTTTCACTCCTCAGTTGCGAGGTCAACAAGCCATGTTCGTGACTTTATGACTTGGACAAATAATAGGAAATGCCACCATTCCAATAATAACAAGCAGCAGCAATCATGTAGTCATTTGCATTATTACTTACAATAAGTTTAACTTAATGGAGAAAAACACGATGAAGATAAAATGAAAAATAATTTTGTAGTTTGAATTACACTAAATTATAAAATATTAATTATTAAATAATAAAAAATCTCTTGATACTGGTGTAAGCTTATTTATTTAATGGTTAGTGTATTGCAAAACACTAAACTCATTTTTTAATATAAATTTAAAGGAATAATTGATCCATATTGTTTTGTAAGGCAGTTACTTGTGTTAATTAATTAGCTGAGAAAAAAAATACCTTGTGTGAATTAATTGCTAAAAAATTCTAGTATATCAAGTATGGGCAAATCCCAAAGCCCTCAAACTTACCCCACGGTAACATGTAAGCTCCTAAACTAAAAAACATGCATATAAGCCCTCAAACCCCATAAACGATGCAAATTAGCCATTTAATAACATCATTTATTAACGGAGTTTGTTGCCTCTGCTATAAGAAATGACTAATGTTAATGCATTTTAAAATAAATGATTAACAAAATTAGAATGTCCTAACAATTAAAATGTTAATACTTGTTATGAAATTATTTAAATATCCTTAATAAATTAACATACAAAAAAAATGCATACAAGAGAGATTCATTATAGGTATTTAAATAGTTTTATAGGGAGTTTCAGTATTTTAAATGCTAAAACATCTTAATTTTCATCTTTATTGATTACAATTTAGCTTTATAGAGCAATCATTATTTTAAAATGAACAATAATTAATATACTTTTTAATTTAATACACTTTACAATATATTTATTAAATAATTATTATTTTTAAACTTAAATTTAAAATAAAAAAATCTTCGATCGTAAATTTTAATGATTAAGTAGCGTTAGCTGGTGTGTAGATTTAAAGGGTGACCTTTCCGATACATCAACAGTAGTCATTGGTTTTAACAAACCCAACAAAGGTAAAACCATTCCATGAACCCTTAAACTTGCCCCATTTTAGCATATATCCTTCTAAACTAATAAAAAATGGTAAATTATAATCCCTTGAACCACATAAATTGCAAAAAATTAGTCCTTTATGACAACTGAAAAGAACTCATGATGTTAATGTATTAATGAGGCAAATAAATTAAATTAGCAACTAAATTAAACTTTTTTATTTTTTTTAATGAAAAACTATTTTTTATTTTGTAATCCGAATTATATATATTAAATTATAAAATATGAACTTTTAGATGAGGAGTAAACCTATTGATATTGGAGCTATTCCTCCACCTAAAGGTTTTTGTTTTACAATCTAAATGGTAAAATAATAAACTATTTTTTTAATTATTAGGTAAGTGTGCATTAATGATAGTCATTTTTTAATCAATCACATCAACTAAAATTAACAGAAACTATCAATTGTAATTACCGAAGGGGCTAATTTACTTTAATTATATGGTTTAAGGGCTTATTTGCTTGTTTTTTAATTTAAGGGCATATTTACTAAAATGAGGTAAGTTTGGGCTTAAGAAATTATTTTGCCACACAACGAATGCCGTTAACAAATAATGTTACGAAAGAGGGTTGATTTGCACGATGCGCGGGGTTTAAGAGCTTGTATGCACTTTTTCTAGTCTAATTACTTACATGTTAATATGGAGTAGGTTTGAGGGCTTAATGTTAGGTTTTGCCTAAGTATGAGATTAAAGTTAGACATGTACTAAAAATAAGTGTTTTAGGCTTTGTCTGTTAGTGCTTAATTTGCATAGACTTTTTTTATACAACACCTCATTTTAAAATGTAATTTATAATTCTTAATTAATTTTAATTAATTTTTTTACATATTTTTATTAATTTTAATTAATATTTTATATATTTTTAAAATATTAAAAGATAAAAAAACTTACAACTACAATACAATGCTACAACACAAACAAATGAAACCTTAGCATTAATCTTTTTCTAATAAAAGTAAAGATAATAAGTTTAATTCAAATAACATGTAAGTTGGTTAAGAGATAAAAGAGTATTATCCCTCTTATTGTACAACAAAATGAAAATGAAAAAAAAGTTAAGCCTATGTTTTTTTTTTGTTTTTTTGTTTTTTTTGGTACCTAAACCTATGTTTAATGCCATACTAGTATTTTTTTTTTATTTAATTTTGTCCCACAATAAGCTACTTCTTCTGTTCCAAAATAATATTCATTTTTTACCTCAAAATTTGTTGTAGATTAATTATCGTGTTTTTTCTTATTTAAGGAAGAAAAATATTTTTTCCCTATTTTAACTCTATTGTTATCCCTTGATTTTAACTATAGATTTGTTTATCTTGTGTCCTAAGGGTATAGGATAAGAAGTCATTATTAAGTAATAATTATAACTTTTTTTCTTGAAAGAGTAAAATTTTATGTTAAAAAATAACTTCTAATTTTTAATATAAAATTAACCAATTAAAATTTAACACATGACATTTATAATTAAAATAAAAAATTCACTTTATCATTTTCAAGACAAAATATGATAATTATTATATAATTAATATTTTTTATCCTCTACCCCTTTAATTATTTATCATACCATAAAAAGTCTCCCTTTAATCTTTTATTTCTTTCTTCCTTAAAGATAGAGTAAATGAAAATAAAAATTGTCTCTAAATTTTTAATTTATATTATGTTGTTTTGTTTTAACATCTCTACTATGTAGAATGGTGAACCCTTCTTAGTTCTTATATAAGCGATCTATTATATGTATACATGTATCTCTACATTGTTTTAAATATGTGATTAGGAGTATTAATATTTTAATGAAAAAAAAAGGGTAGAAATTTCATGACAAAACCTACTCTTAAACCTCTAGACTTACTCCAAGTCAATATGTAAGTCCCTGAACTAAAAAATGTGCAAAGAAGTCCTCAAACCCCTCAAATTCCTCAAATGATGCAAATCAGCAGTAGCAAAGCTACGTTACGCCCCGAGGTTGTGGCTCCGTGGCTTCAGAGAAAAAAAATTAGATTTTGGTTTTTAAGTTTGTATCTAAAGTAACTTTGGTCCATTAATTTTTATTTTAATCATTTTTATCCCTAATTTTTATATTTCATTTTTTTTATAATTTTCTTGTTTATTGATTTATTGGATACTTTAAGTGATTATTAAGAAGATTAAAAAATGAAGATGCTATAAAAGATGATTAAAAAATGAAGATTAATTAAATTATATGATGTTTACATTATTACCTTACTTATTTTCAATAATTGTTTTTCAATGATTGTTTCTTTGATGGTAGTTTGAAGTATTATTTTTAAACATATAATCTTTATTCAAGGTTATTCAATTTAAATTTGAATCTACAAATCTTTCATACATATCGAGTATTATATATTAGTTTGTGCTCTAAAAGAACTTGTAAAATGTAGTATATTAATTAGTGACTTAAAAATTCTATTCTTGCTACTCATGAATTGCTTAGTTGGTGAAGTTTTAATTCATTGATGGCCTATTCTTAGGTTTGATGATATTTAAATCATTGATGGTGACTTAAATATCACTATAAGTGTCTATTGTAGTATGTAGTTAGCTTAATCTTAGATTTTTTTTTACTTCTTTTTACCATAAACTATCTTTATCAAAAAAAAAAAAAAAAAAAAGGGGGGGGGGGGGGGGGGGGGGAAGGCCCTCCTTAACAACAATTCTTGGCTCCATCACTACAAATCAATCCTCATCATCAATTATCCAATGCATGTGACCTCACTAAGTTTATTCCTTTCCTTTGCTTAGTCTCACTTTTCCACATACAAGTTGATGTGGATCAAAGGATCTCTTAAGTAGTAAAAATTTTACTAAAATGACATACATGACCATGAATACTAAATAAAAAAAAAAAAAGAATTATATAGGTCATTTTAGCAAGAATTTTATCATCTAAAGAGTCCTTTAATCCATATTAGCATACATGTAAGAAAGTGAGATCAAGAAAAAGAAAAAGAAAAGAACAAACGACGTACGGTCATGCATTAGATCGTTAATGAAGAGGACTGATTTGCATTTTTTTGAGGAGTTTGAGGGTTAATTTTAATCATTCAAGGGGTTTGAGAGATTATTGCATTGTTTTTAGTTTAAAGGCTCATGTGTTAGTTTTGGGGTAAGTCTAGGGGCTTAAGAGGGAATTTTGCCAAATTTCACTGGTTAAGATCAGAATGTATACAGGGCATGTTTGGCAAAGAAACTGAGGTGAGGAAAATCAGACATACAATGATTTCAACTACCTGTGGTTATCCACACTAATAATATTTTAATAGGACAATTTTATAATCCTTGAAGTTGGTCATGAAAAAGCATGAATTAATGCAAACCTTTGCTTGTATTCATGGGAAATCTTATATCTCCTAAGTGAGTTCCAAAATTAAGGATTAGCATGTCTGTCCCTTGCACAACATGGATTGTCATAATGTTGTCCACGTCGGCCTCATGAAAGTCACACATCAAACAACAAACATCACCCCTTATTATATTCAACTCAATAATTAATTAGTACTTAATTTTATATTCATTGTATATACATGCACATTAATATTCATTACCGCCATACTGGGTTTTAAAGGTCAATACCCGAAAAATAACGACAATAAATATTATTTTCTTTATTGGCAACGAAAACAATTCATTTATATTACTTAATTGTATTATTAAATTTTTAGAGCAAGTAACACGCAAAGCTACCTAAGATAATTAAATGATACATAGGGTGAAATCAGAACAGTGTTTTTTTAAGAAAACCGCTGGGGGCATGATAGGAGTATACCCAGAAGAAAGCTATTTTGTTATGCTTCAACTCTTATTTTTCCTTTTTCTCAATTTTTATCGTATTATGCCCTTCTCCTCAAAATTTTAAGGTCCAATTATACCTAAATAAAGCAATTATCTCATGTTTCAACCATTTTATTTTTCTAACTTTTGAGGCCAAAGGTTGGGCGCCCTCCTCAGCCGATGCAGATTGATCTACCCTTATCTTGAGCCATAATTTTTGAGGCCAGCACTTAAGAACATTTAATTTTTTTTTAAATGCACTAAACTATTGTAAGGATACACCCTTAAAACTGCTTCTAAATTGGAGTTTATATATTTTTTGATCAATTAAAATAAATTTTATATTAATACAAAATACAAAGAATACTTCTACCCAAGCACAATAACTAACTACATATATATTAAAAAGAAGAAGAAGAAGAAGAAGAAGAAGAAAACCATACCTGCCCTTATAGTGACTTATTCAATAAGAGGCATTCGAGTGGTAAAAACAGTGGGACATCAATTACAACAGCAAATTAGAAGATATGCATAAACTAATCTAAAAATATCTTGACCTTTGAAGGGAAAAAGTCTACCTCTATGTATAGTAATTAATATTAATTAATCACTAGGATGCAAGAAATGCTAGGATTTGATTCATCAATTTGAGGATGAAACAAATGACTGCAGCTGGGTTGCTATGGGTGTCCCTTGCTGCTGTTTGAAGGTAATATGAGTACTTAATCCTTTTTTGTTCTCTCTCCATTGTTTGCCTTGCCAATAATCATCTAATAATTCTATTCTACATCAATTAAAATGACAAAATCAACAAAATAGCTCAATCAAGTTTTCCTTGGTTCAAATCCAACTTTGAGTTACTGTCCAGTATACTTATTGCCATCGCAGCTAAAAACAAAAAAATAGGTAGAACAACATTGTAATCAAGATGTGACCTCCACGTGTAGCACAATTTTCCCGTGCATTTCAACCAAGAACCAAGATAGGAATTCAGAAAAGCAGCCAGATGTTTTCCCACTAGAGAATGATTTTACATCTTTAATTTGATTTGGGTTTTTTTTTTTTTTTTTTGGGGAGATAGCAGGAGCTTGCTAGTAAGATTCAATTTAAACATGTTGGATGTCACTTTAACTTCAAAACACAAAGCTATCAAATTCGTGGGTCCTTAATACATCTTTTCCATACCCGTCCTGTGTGACGTGCCAAATTCCCATTACTTGAAGAAAGTATGACCGAGATCGTGTTACTATTTAAATATCACGATTAACCTGAGCTTTTAAGTACATATAATTCTATTTTAATTTAAAAAATTGTTAAAATAATAAAAACTTTAATCTGAATTGCTTTAGTTTATATTTTTATGACGACAAACATCACTCTTATATGTGAAACCAACAAGATTTTTACCATCTACAAGCTAGAATTCACAAGGATCTTGACATTCATTTACCCCTTTTTTTCCTTTAATTTCTAAAGAAAAAAACAAAGGTGATGCAGAGAAATGATTACAAGTGCGCAGTGTGGCAACAACGCAGCTCTCGTTGCCTACCAAACCTCAGGGGATCCATCTTTTTGGCGGTAATGAAAGGGATTTACGTTCCACCAACTCCACACATCTTCATCTCACCTTATCCAAAACAACATCCATTGTCACATAAATATATATATCTATCTATTTCAATTCATTTATAGTCTCATAAATATACATTAATTAATTATTTTTTATTATAATATTCGTCCCCACACATAAATATCTTTGAGTTTTCTTCTAACCTTGCAAAATTCTCCATTATTTGATCTCAACTTGCATCCCAACTTGCCCATGCGTAGGGAATGCGTAAGTACAATACGGCAGAAGTTTAAATTTTCGCCGTTTATAGCACACCATATACTTACAAATGCAGCTGCTTGCTTTTTTTTTTTTCAAAAAGGAAAAAAAGAAATTGTACAATAAAAAATAATATTATCTTATTTTTTAAAACAACCCTTCCACCTATTATGGATTTAAATTTAAAATAAGGTGGTATTATTAGAATAATTTTTTTATTTTATTTTTTCATACAATTTTCACATGTCATTAAATAAGTAAATGTGTTTAATATCATGAATCACACATAAATTAAAATAATCAATTATTTTAATAACATATTAAATTATAAAAAAAATAAAATAAAATAATTATCTCAATAGCAGTTCCCTTTAAAATATATTATTTGCTGCATATTTGATTTGAATTTTCGATTTGAATTTTCTAAAAGAAACCGTTGAAGAGTCAATTGATTACTTTCACGACTCTGTAGATTTGGCTTTTGCGTTACTCATGGAGGACCAAGCATGTTCCCATTTTTATTTTTCCGCACATTGATCTAACCCAAACATCAACTTGTCTCCCGAGCGCTGAATCTGAACTTATATATTGAATTAGCTGGGTAACACTTAATTTAAGCAACTTACCTCATATATTAATATTAGTTAAGTAATTAATTTGGACTTTCATATTCATATGAATTTTTTAGATTAATCTTTCCGCTAAAATTGATTTTCCCTTTTTGTTTTTTTTTTTTTTATCGGCATTGATTTTCCCTTTTTGTACGAGCTACATTCAAGTTTGAATTTTGTTTCATTACCCAAAAAAATGTGACATAACAACTGAAAATGTTTGCTGTCCAACTACATTTTAAATGAATGAAAGAGAGGATAGGTTCTTAAGATTGACGATAGAAAATAAATAACTACATATTTTTTAAGGGATAAGCTAAGCACGTGGATTAATAGCAGTTGAAGGTAATATCATTTGAAGAATCTGCCTTCTATATAGTTTCTATAAGTCTTTGCTTCAAAGGTTGCTTGTATTTTTTTTTTTTTTGGTTGTATTTTTGTGATTTAAAAATAAAAATAGCCAATGACTTAATTAGATAGTTGAGTAATAATTTTCTTCTAATAAAAATAAAAGATTTTGAATTTGAATTGAATTATGTAGATGTGGTGAGTTAAGGAATGGGAGAAAATTGTTTCCTATGTTGCAAACCAAGATAAAAAATAATAAGAAGGAAAAAGAAAAGAAAGAGAAGAATAATTTTTTATGGGCTTAGAAACCTCCATTTAATTTTTGGCATAGCTTAAAATAGGTTTGTTTTTAAATACTATTTTTGTTTAATTTTAATGTCCTTAATTTTTTATTTGGAGCATTTCAATTTTGTTGTCCACTTTTTATTTTTACAATGTTATTTAAGGTAATTATTTTTATTTTATCTTTATTTTTAAAAAATTACAATATATATTAAATATAGAAAGCTTATTAAAATAGTGACCAATTAGGAATATAATATAAAATTTTGTTAATTTATTATTACATCCTTATGTAATTGGACTAATTTTATTGGACAAAAAGAAAAAAACTAGACTTACTATAATTGTGGAAGGTAGCTTACGATGTTAATAATGACTTTCTTTCTACGTTAATAATTTTATGGGAAATGATACATACATCTTCTAAAGTCACACATTCTATTACACACTCTGTCATACACTCTGTTATACATTGATAGTTTTCATTAATATATTATTAAAATTGACAGTTTCTATTACTTATGCTATTAAAATTAACGGGTTTTATTATTTTTATCGTTAAAATTAATAATTTTCATTAATTTTAACGGCACATTAACGAAAATTGTTAGTGTATAACGTTTAGGGAGTGTATGTATCAGTGTCTTAATTTTATTTATACCCTACAATGATTACCAATGAAATCAATAAGTGTTGATAACTCTCTGTATTTTATTATTTATATTTGTCAAGGGTCTAGTTTACATTTGTATCTAATACTATAAGATATACTTCTATATTGACTATATAGCTGCCGCAATAAAGGGATTCACATGTCTCAATTTTGTTATTTTAATACAATAACTAGTTTTTACAAAAAAAAAAAATTAATGTTATTAAAACTTTTTTACAAATATATCAAACAAAATTTTATTAATTCAAAATATATATAAGGAGTACTCAAACTCTTACATCTAGTTCTCACATTGCTTGTAAATATTTTAATGGACTTGAGAAATTGAAAATCTTAACAAAGATGACATGCTGAAAACTTTTTTTATATAATTTTTCTATACAACTTTTATATGTTATTAAATAAATAAATACATATAATATTACAAGTTTTAATATGGTAAAAAAAGTGAATTATTAGATGATATAAAAGTTATATAAAAAAATTACGTAAAAAATTGTCTCTCAATTGTTTTTCTTGATTATTTCATAGGATTGCAAAAAATTAAAACATCCTGATAATTAAAATATCAAGATTTTTTATGAAATTATTTAAATATATTTAATAAATCAATGAACAAAAATAATTTATTAAGGTATTTTAACAATTTCATAAATAATTTTGATATTTTAAATGTTATAACGTCATGATTTTTACTTCTCTGTTATTTCATTTGTTTATTAGTTGATTATATAAGGAAATGATTATCAATTGAAAAGAATGTAATCAATTAACTACTCCAGAAAGGAATTTTCTGAGATTTTTTTTATATAAAAATTATTTAATACGTACGTTTGCTGGAGATGGATTAGTTTTAAGACTTGACTCAGTCATAAATTGTTTGTGGAGGTGCCTACGCAAGGGAT
>BPVZ01000039.1:1683812-1705321 GCA_020521535.1 Rubroshorea leprosula
ATATAATATTTTTTAAATTTCAATTAATAATTAATAAAATTTATCATATTTCATCAAAATACATTTAAAAAATAAATAACTAAATACCAAAAAAACTTTTAATTACAGTTACAGTGTAATACAATTAAATACAGCACAGCTATAGATATAATTACAACACCTCATAAAACAAGAATTTTTAGATAAAAAAGACTCCTTATATCAAAAAACTCTCTTTTATTTAAAAATTAGTATTTTACTGTTTAAATTATAAAATATTAGTTTGATTATAAATACTTCTTTCTTAAAATGTAAGTAGTAGGTTATTTTTACATAATTTTAGGTAACATTTTAAAAGAAAAGTAAAAATGAAGACATTCTAACACTTTAAATATAAGGATTTTTTATAAAATTATTTAAATACTTTTAATCAATTTTTTATTTATTAATTTATTGAGAATACTTTATAGTTTTTTATTATTATTTTGACATTTTAATTAAAATGTCTTTTTTTTTCAATCTCATATTTTTATAATATATGAATGATAATTAAAAAAAATTTTAATTAAATGAAATTACTCAATAAAGATAACATCTAAGAAAAATAAAATCTTAATTATTATTTATATATTATAAAAAAATTAACAGTTAATTATTAGATATTGAGTATTATTGCTTGTATTTCAACAGTTTTTTTTTATTGGCAGGAAATTGTATTTTAACCGTTAATTCAAACATTTTTAAGAAGATTTTTATTTTCCAACTAAGAGGAGATTTGAGATGAAGGCTAAAACAATGGTGGAGATTTTGAGATGGTTTTTAACAGTTTCAATGCAGTATCATGCAGTTAGATGAGGAGTGGGAAGTTACCATCATTTGCCCCCTTTTGTCGAGAACCTTATAAGTCGAACTTGAGATTTATTTATTTATTTATTTTTAATCTTCAAATTTAAAATATGGGATGCACATAGATTTTAAATCTTTTTGCTCGTTGGTATTTTTTAATGTGATACCATTATAAAATTAATTACGTCACAAATATAAACAATATGCTTCAATTGAAGTTAAATAATATCCGCACACAAGAAAAAAGAAGACTGGGGAATCCAAAAAAAGAAAAATGAAGACTGTACGTTAAATGTTTAACTTAAATAGTCCTAAAAGAGTTTATATATTTTTTAACTATTTACATAATTTAATGATAATTTTTTAATATAAATAATAAATTTTAAATTTAAATAACATGATATATTGGTGAAAGCAAGTTCATATATTGGGAAAAAATTCGAATCCAAATTCGCTGTATTAATTTAATGTACAAATTTGTATATCATGTCATGTCCTTTTTATTGAGGTCCCATGACCCACTAACTTTAAATAACAGTTTATAGTATAGTTATACCCAGGTGATGCACTAACTTTAAATAATAGTTTGTAGTATAGTTATACCCAGGTGATGCACCAAAATTAGACAGTTGAGGGCTTTCATTTTTTTCCAACACCGAACTAATGTTCTAATATACAAATGGAAAACATTTTTAAAAGTGAATACATATCAATTTATCAGTAAACCCCAAATATACGAATCACTTACTATAGACATAATAACATGTCATTATTGTAGTTAGAGTTGAGCATTTTCATGTGCAAGTCCGGTGTGAGATATATTTAATACTTGAAAATTTTTTTGTATGGCTTTTTGGAGTTAACACTTATCTATATACTTGAAAACTTATATTTGGTACTTAACTAAACAAGTACCAGCTAACTTGAGAGTATATACTTTTATATTTGTTGAATAATATTTTGCATTAAAATTTTTTTAAAATTAAAATTTGATAAAATATTATTTACTTTTAATTAAAACTTAAATGAAACTAGTAAAATTTTAATAAAATATTATTTATTATAATTTAAACTTAAATATAATCTAAAATAACAATAGAAAATTAAAATTTGGTTTCATATCCCAAACTCAAATCTATGTACCATTAACAAACTAAACTCAATTAAATAATTAACAATAAAGAATGAAAAATATGTGCCAAAAAATAAACAATAAAAATAAATTAAATAACAAAATAAAAATCCTTCAAAGAAGATGTCTAAGTTTTGGGTTCTCAGTCCCCTAATTCTCAACTTCGGTTTGTTAGAAAAGAATAATGGTTGATAATATTATATCTATTTTAATATCTTAATATTTATGCTTTTGATTTACGATTCTTTAAATTTAGAGTTTAAAGCTAAAAAATCATCTATACAATAAATAAAGATTATAACTCAAAAATCACTAATAGAAAAGTAAAAAGAAAATATTAAAAAATCAAAATTTAAAGTTATAAGTACTCATCATTGTCTAAAAGTACAAGGGAAAAAGTTGTTAGCAACATATGTGATATGTATTTAATTTAGAATTTGTTATTTATAAGTTGTGTGTGGGATTTCTTTTTTTTTTTTTCGTTAAACTATCATTATTATATAGATAGTAAGTATAATAAGTATATATAAAATTTTAATTATATGAGTACAAATAACATGTCAATTAAACAAAATGGTTAAACAAGTCGAATAAACAACTCTGAACCCTTATACTTGTTACTTGACTTAATACATACAAATATATTATTTTTATACCCATGACTTACCTAATATATTTACCCAAACAAATGATAGGTATATTCGTTCCCAATTCTCACCCCTAATTGTAGGATTGTATAGTATATTTTGAGGAAAAAAATACTCCCTCTATTTTTATTTATCTATTCACTTTAACTTTTGTGTACATAATTGTCTTTAAGTAATGTTTGTATATAACACCTGAATTACAAATGAAAAACATGATGAAATCAAACTATTCAACAAATAATTAATATGTTTTTGCAAAGGAGGTTTTCCATGGAAAAAGGGAAAATTATTTTGAATGTCAGGATAACTAATTATCATTATTAAATATGTGGGACATTGTAAGGCTTAATTTTATTAAATTCATTATGTAATTATTATTAAATGTTTTAACATTTTAAATACCAAAACATCTTAGTTTTTTTTTTTTTAATTATCACTTATATGTTAGATAAAAGTATCACTTAGAGTGACTGTGTGATAGAATTCCACAATAATGGCAAATTAGTTAAAGGGAGCAATGCTTCATTCATAGCCTTGATTCCAAAATAGGAGAACCCTCAAAATCTGGGAGAGTACAAGCCAATCTCACTTGTTGGTTGTATTTACAAAATCATTGCAAAGATTTTGGCAAATAGATTAAAGAAAGTTACGGATTCCCTAGTAGGGCCTCACCAATCTACTTTCATCGAAGGTAGACAAATTACAGATGGCATTATCATCCTCAATGAGATGTTGCATGAAGCCAAGAGCAGCAAAAAGCCAATTCTAATCTTCAAAGTAGACTTTGAGAAGGCATATGATAGTGTAAACTGGAACTTCCTCAACAATATGATGGGCAAATTTAGATTTTGTCATAAATGGTGCTTTTGGATTCAGGAATGTATATCATCAGCCACGATTTCAATCTTGGTTAATGGTAGCCCTACTAAAGAGTTCCAGATGGAGAAGGGACTTCGACAGGGGGATCCTTTGGCCCCATTCTTATTCCTCATGATAGCAAAAGCTTTAAATGGGATTATGAAGAAGGCAGTGAACGATAATATGTTCCAAGGAATCGAGATTGGGAAGAGAGGCCTTAAACTTTGACACCTCCAATTTGCTGATGATTCCATCTTCTTTTGTGAAGCAACAGAGCAGAATGTGATGGTTCTAAAAAGTGTCTTAAAATGCTTTAAGTTTGTATCTGGCTTGAAAGTTAATTTTTTCAAGAGCTCCCTAATAGGATTAATGTGGAGAAGAATGCCATGGAAATATTTGCAGACAAGCTGAATTGTGCTATCGGTCAGACCCCCTTTAAATATCTGGGGGTGTTGGTTGGCTCAAATCCGAAAAAACTATCCACATGGACCCCAGTGATTGATATGATGAGAAAGAGGCTATCTATTGGAAAAGGGATACGTTGTCTTTTAGTGGACGCATAATTCTTTTAAATTTTGTCCTCTCAAGCGTCTCGATGTACTACTTCTCAACCCTTAAAGCACCAAAACAGGTAATTCTTTTACTCACTAAAATTCAAAGAAATTTCTTGTGGGGGGGAGAGGGAGTGAGGGTAGAAAGAAGATGGCTTGGGTTAAATGGGAAAACATTTGCAAAAGAAAGATAGAAGGAGGTTTAGGAGTCAGAGAACTACAAAAGTTCAATATAGCACTATTAGGGAGATGGAGATTATTACAACAAAAATAGGCATTATGGAAGCAGATTTTGGAAGTTAAATATAGAATGGATAGAAGGAAGGCGTGGGAAGGCAGTAAATGGGAGGGATCATGCTCGACATGGTGGAGGAATTTATGGGAGTTAGATAGTGCAATGGGAGTGAAAGAGGGTTGGTTTAAGAAAGGGGTAGTTAAAAAGATAGGTGAAGGAAAAGACACGTTGTTTTGGCATGAGAAATGGGTAGGGGATAAGCCATTAAAGGAGAAGTTCAATAGGTTATTCAGCTTGTCTATAGAGAAAGATGCTTGTATTGCAGACATGGGGCAGTGGAATAATGGGGAATGGATGTGGACTTGGAGATGGAGAAGGAACCTATTTGTATGGGAAATTAACTTGCTGCAGGAACTTTGCTCGATGCTTGAAGGAATAAAACTAATACAAGGTGAAGACGATAATTGGATATGGAAACACAACTCAAAAGGCAGATACACAGTGAGATCAACTTATGACATCATAAACCAAAACCAAGAGAGTAGATAGGATGCTCAATACAGGCTCATATGGGACAACAAATTGCCTTTGAAGATCTTTGCTTTTGCATGGAAAGCCCTACAAAATAGGATCACGACCAAAGATAACCTGATGAAAAAAGGATTGACTGAAGAGAATACAAGAGCAAAATGCATCCTATGTGGAGAGAAGACCGAAACTTCAATACACATCTTCTTCTCATGTCCAATCTCATGGAAAATATGGTGCCTGTGCGACAATTGGTGAGACATCCAGACAGCAAACAAGAAGGCAGATGGAATCACCTAAAGCAACACAAGGGATTGGTAAATAACAGAAATATAAATAGATTTGGATGTCCATTTGGTTTTTCACCGTGTGGTTTATTTGGTTATGCTAAAATTCACTAATTTTCAAAGGGAAGGCTATAAATACTGAACATGTTTTTGATCAAATTAAGTTTAGTTCCTTTGCATGGATTAAAGCAAAAAGGATGGCCGATTTATCCCAATCACTTTGGTATAGTCTTCCTAAGGAAACCTACAGAATATACGCATAGTAAATCTCTCTTTCGTTTTGTTGCATAGAAAGGAACCTGCTCTTTGCAGGAGCTAGAGTATGGCCTTATGACATCCTAAATCTTAGATTGCCCCTCTTACTTTTTTTGGTATTAGTATTGTAAATGAGTTGAGGTACCTCTTGTACCTTATCAATAAAATTCTCTTTGCTGATAAAAAAAAAAAAAAGAAAGAGTATCACATAGAGTATATACAAAGAGTGGTTCTACCTCATAACAAAGTTTTTTTAATTATCATTTATTTTCATTTGTCCTGATAATCCTGATGAGCTTGATGAATCTTTCACTACTAGTGCTCGTCTCTTAGTTGAGGACAAGGATGAAAGTGTTGAAGTGAATTCAGGTCCTAAGGATCTACATAATCCGAATAGGGAACATAATATCTCGATATGGACCTTAATTAATCAAGAGAGCCAAGTAGGTGGGGTTAGTAAAGAGGCTGGTATTAGAGAGGAAGTTGGGCAACACCCTCCTGGAGCCTTAGTTCCCGTATCTAATGATCATCTAGTGGGGGTTCCATTATCCCAGGAGTTTGACGATTAAAGGATTGGGAAAGAAAGAGAAAAGGCGTGGCAACAAGCAGAGGAAAATGAAAATTAACAAACTGAGCGTGTACCGGAGGCTTCATCAAGTAGGAAAAAGAGTGGTCGTGATAAGAGAAAGATGAGAGGGCATCTAAGGTGCTAATGGATAGCTTAGGTGGCTCTAGCTAGTATGAGCAAACGCCATGACCGTATTGGAGGTTGATATGTACTTAATGGGTTGACATTTGGTGGGTTGGGGAGTAAATGCTTAAATAGGTGTTGAGATCAATAGCTCATTACGCTCATAGTGATGTCCTGCCTATAACAATAGCCTTGTTTATGTCCATGAAGTGATTACACATGCAATATTTAGTCACAGATGATGCTTCTTATTTAATTATTCAATTTAATATGAGTATAATTTAAATCTATTATTAATATATTATGTTTATTTTTATGTTATAATGTCATAATATAAAAGTACAGATATAATCTATTTAATTTTAATAAAATCTTCAAACATGTTGACTCTCATTACTCAAGTTGAATAACTCTCAAGTAGCCAGAAAAATACCTTTTTTCCAAAAATAATTATATGCAAAATTAAGTTATATATGAACAGATAAATATAATAAAGAAAGAAATAGTCAATGAATACTGTGTCTAAATTTAATCCCGTCGATTGTTTGGATGGAACTCCATACAATTAGGCATGTGGGATGTCACCTAACAATTGGCTTGTATAAAATTTAAAAAAAATTAGAACTAAGATTAGTTTGCTAATGCTCCTGACACGTTGCCCTTTGTATTTTCTTGTCGGTACTAAACTCTCAGTATTCAATAATCATATTGACTCTTGATTAATCTAGAATCAACTCATATTAGACCCCATTAAGAGAAAACTCTCTTAACACTTATTTCTCTATTTACAATACTTAAACTTGATATTTTATTTGAGAGAAATTAAATTCTTTTTACTCAAACCAACAGATTGATGGTATGCTGCGCTCTATATCCCATGGAAAGATATAGAGTTGTAAGTTTCTTCTTTATTTGGATTTCTCTCTTTTGATAGGGCTCCCTAAAATCTATCCTCTCCTCCACTCTTTCTACTTCTCGTCTCTGTTTTCTTTTTGGGCCTTGATTTGCCCTTGATTTTGCCGAATCATATGCTTCTCTTATGAACAGGGTAGCGGTAGTGTTGGTAGTAGGACGTAGATTTTGTAAAATTAGACCCAAAGCAAGGTTCTGGCCAATTTATCGTATGTGTGGTCTAAGATATTCATCTAAAATTTGATTTAGTTCAAACAAAAATTGTTTAGATTTGTCTAAGTCAAAATTAGATTACCTCAATGTGAGGTGATCTAATAAAAATTAATTAATTTTTAAATTTTTAAATTTTGATTAAATATATTTGAGATTAGTGTGTATTAGCCTCGATTTAAAACAAATTAGATTTTTAATTTATATTTAAAAACTGAAATCTAAATTCAAAATTTAAAATTTTAATATGTTTCTAAATCTAAATATAATATTTAATAAAATAAATTTTTAAATTTTAAATTAAATTTTAATTAATTAAAACAACATAATTTAATGTTAGAATTCTATTTTTTTTAGCCAAAACTAATATGTATTTTTTTAATATATTTTTAATTTGTAAAAATTAAAAATATAAAATAATTATTATCTATTACAGAGTAAATTATTAAAGTTAATATTAGTTTAATAGATTTTTTACTAAACAATTACTTGTAATTAATATTAAATTTTTTTCTTAAAAAAATAAAAAACATTAAAAAATTTAATTTTAATTTTAATTTTTAAAATATTTGACTATCTAACTCAATTTAAGGCTTGCATGAATAAGTCAGGGCTGTATCCCCTTTAACTCAAAACTCTTAATTGAGAAAGCCAAAACCCGAGGTTTACCCTGTGATTCCACCCAACTCGACCTGTTTGGCAACGCTAGTGATTTGATTTCAATTAATAAGAGCATGTATAATGAAAACAATAAAAAAAACTTACTTAATATCACATGATCATAATTAATATTATTTATGTAAAATCATAGAACGCCCTTCTGTTCAATGTATAAAATTTCTTTGAAAGTTACACCATATTATTTTGTTTAATTAATATTTTATATATTTAAATAAATAAATTTACATTTAAAGAAAAGAAAGAAAAAGAAAAAGAAAAAAGAAAACCTTTGATTCAAAGGCTTAAACAATTCTATGAAAAATGTAAACCATTTGATGAAAGAAATGAAGAAATGCCCAACAAGAAGTCAGGCGCTGCAGACCACTAGAGCACTGTCTGCTCTTAAACAATTGTAACCGAGCTTGTTCTCCCCAACTCGATTTTAAAACTTTACTGGGTAGAGGTGTATCTCTGTTATTATTTTTTCTCTAAAAAAAAAAAAAACCATTGTACATCCTCTAATTGAACGTCTCTTGTTTCTTTCTTGATAAAAACCAGCGTATTCTGGCAATTGTCAAAATTTTTTTATTTATTTTTGTAATTTTGATGACGGTATGCAACCAAAAGTAGTCTTTTTTATTTTTTAAATCTCACCATAACTATAATATAGATAATCAACTCTTAAGTTTAGGACGTCCCATGTGGGGTTAAGGTTATTGGTGTCATCCAAAGTATTAAGGTTATTAAAATTTATAAATTATTATTTTTAAAAAATATTAATTTTATTTAATTTAATCAATAAAAATAAAAAAAATACATATCAATTTTAATTCTTTATAAAAAGTTAGATTTTTAATATTAAATTATTTTATTTTATTTTATTAAAACTTAATTTAAAATAAAAAATTATCTTATTAGATACTAATATTTAAATTTAAAAATTAATTAAATTTTTAAATTTTAGATTAAATATTTTTTTCTTCATATAAGTTTGAGATTTTAATTTTTTTAGAGATGCACACTAATCTCATAAAAATAATTAACAATTATAATAATTAATTAATAATGGATAAACTAATTAATATTTTAAAATTAATTAATAAAATAATATTTTTGAATACTATTTTAAAAATAATTTAAAAATTAGTGGACTTAATACTTTATGGGGTGACAATATTCAAGACCCTGAATCCCATGTCTTACTAAAACAGGTTTTTCTTTTTTTTTGGTTAATTACAAAACGAAAAATAATAATCTTTCATCTCTTATTTCACCTCACTTATATGCTATGCCATGCGATTTAAACTTAGGATATCTTATTTTCAACAGAAAAAAATTACCATTAAACTATTTAAGTAGTTGACAATATAAATTTAATAAACTTACAACCAGAAATAACAGCATTATAAATGATTATTAAAAACTGAGAAGAAGTTTTTATTTATCAAATTTATAATTGAATCTATCATTCATTTAAAATCCTTTGAGTCGTCGTTATCCAATACACAACTTGGGAAACGGAATTAAGAAAACAAAATTACGCAAGACGGATTAATAACTTAGGGGTCTATTGTAATTAAATTCATTGAAGCCTTTAAAAATCGCCAAATTGAAAAGGCTCCCCTGTACCAAAATTTTTCCTCCCTTCCTCTTAAATAAGGGTGGCAGCAGCAAAATTGTTTTTGATTCCAGATAGAGTTAGATGACTTCTACAGCCTGATTTCCCAAGACCTTCGAGCCTCCCACGTTGAAGCTTACAGCAAACTACCTGGTCTTGTGGGATCTTGCCAGTTTCTTTTTTCCCTTCTGCACAGCTTTCTTCTTCACAGCTTTGGGCATTTTAGTTTTCCGAGCTTCCCTCTTCTCTTCTTTCACTTTCTTTTTGTTCTCTTTTCTGGCAGCTCGCTTATCTATGGTAGCCTGCACCATTGATTCCGATGAGGAACCCTTCCTTTTTCTGTCACTAAAGTTCTCACCATTCTCATCTGTTTGAGAATCAGACTCTGATTCAGAACCAGAATCAGAATCAGATACACATTCAGCCTCAGACACAGACTCAGACTCATGAGAATTAGAATAAACATCTTGATGGATGGGGGACACTTCTGCATGATTCATGATAGCATCCTGTGAGTGTAGCTGTTCTTGCCCTGGCAAAGATTTTACTTTAGAAAGAGCCTCCTTTAATCCTGTAATAGTCTTATAATACATGTCTTCAGTGTCCTTGCCACTTGTTATCCGTATTACATCCTCCTCAACATTCTTCACTTCACCCAGAGTCTTTGGAATGTATGACTGCAGCGAAAGAAACAAAATTTTTTATGGTTACACCATTACAAGCATCAGTCCACTTAAGAGATTCAGACCACTCAAAACTTCAACAACTTTTTCTTTACAAATGTTTCAAATCTTAAAGAATGTGGTATGGTGGTCAAATATTAGTCTATCTAGTCATAAGTAGAGCTTTTGCTTTTCAAACCAAAACAGGTTCCAATCAAAGCTAGCCAAATTATAAAGTTGGCAACAAAAATCTGTCAGAGAAATTTATAGCAGTTGGTCCAAGAGAAAGAGACATGGGTTATCTGTTATTATTCAACTAACCTGCACAAACACAGAATCGGCAATTTCATCCTCCACAGAGATATTTCCTCTTGCCACAATATTTTCTTGAACCTGAAAATTATATATCTAGGAGTGTGACAATAAGATCTTTCTAGATTTATAAGGAATATCGGAAGCACAAATGTAACTTGAACCTCTTCCAAATAACTGTCTATGGAGTCATCACCAATAGTTGGATCAACTATGAAGTCAAATAACTCCCGTACAGTCATAACAGCTACTCCATGTTTCTTAAAGAAAACCTGCAATCAAAGATGGAAGAAGAAAACATTACTGAAGCCATGGCCATATTATTGAAAAAGAGAGTAAACTATCAACAATAAAAAACTTACAGAAACATGCTTGCAATCTTCTTTTAAGAAATCCAAGGCATGTGGATGGTCAAGATCAACTGCCTGAGAGACATCAATGATATACAGGTGGCCCTACCAAAAGAAGCAAGAACATAGATCTATAAGTACAATTTCTATGAGCAACAAACTGTTTTATTTTCATTTTTGGGAAGGAAAAAACTGTTTTGCAGTCTGCAAAACATGGACCCTTAGATGAGGGGCGGTCCCCCTGATAATGGGGGCCTCCTCCCATCCAAGGGTCTCTATTTTACAGTCTAGCACAGTTTGGACTGTAAAACAGCACTCTTTTTGGAATGCGAAAAAACAAGAGCAAGATCTAGATTCAATTCAACAACAGATTAAAAGGGGCAATTGTCACCTCAAAATAAAGAATGTTATATTCACTGAGATCCCCATGCACTAGTTTGCACTTTTGGTATAATGTCCTCATTGCAAGTATCATCTGTGAAAAGAATACCATAACTTATTGCTAGCATGTGTAAAATGGTTGATAGAATGACAAAAGGAATACAAAAGGCAAACATAAAAACAATTTCTGCACCTCAAAAATAATTTGATAATGGAGCATTTG
Organism: Rubroshorea leprosula; assembly: GCA_020521535.1. NCBI lineage: Eukaryota > Viridiplantae > Streptophyta > Magnoliopsida > Malvales > Dipterocarpaceae > Rubroshorea > Rubroshorea leprosula. The sequence goes on from BPVZ01000039.1 coordinate 1,695,150, forward strand.
AAGTTGCGTAATATGTGGAGGCCAGAGAAAAAAAGTAGTTAAGTATATAAACAAACCTCTAGATAACCTTCACGTAACTTATCTAAAGATAAGGCAGCATCCTTGAGACGAGGTGCTGCCCACCCTGCTTTTCCTGTGACACAAAATATGAGTAAGAAAACCTTTAGATAATCAGTATTAATACTAAGACATAAAAACTATACATGTATACTGTTTTGCATAAGTTAAACACACATCAAGATGATGCACAAGTATAATCAAGGAAAGAGTCCACATGCACCAAATTATTTGCATCTTTAGCTTTTCCTTCTTAAGGGAAGATGCTAACTCAATGCTTTATGTTGTCAAGAAATTGTGAAACATTGACATTGAATTCCTAGAAGGCTAAATTCCAACCAACTGATTATATTTCTTAGAAACCTAAACTTTTAAGTAACAATGGATAAGGAAAAAAGCCACAATGCCATGTATCATACCAATGAATTCCATGACCAGAACATGAAGTCTCAGAAGTAACGGTGTTGGGCACCTAATTCCTGCAGCCTTAAGCCTGAAATTGAAAATATATCATAGACCATGCAACCACAATAAATTCCAAAACTCATTCATAGCATAAAGTCAAGATATTTCTCCAATTGATCTTGGAACATAAAACTAGAAAATTTTACATTTCTCAACCTGATAGCTAGCTAAAGGGTTTTTGATTGACAAATAGAGATGTGCTTATAATTTCTTGGGTAAATGGCATGGTTAATCCTTGCACTCTTTCACTTTGTTCAGTTTAGTCTTTAAAGAACTATTGCTGTCAACACAAGTTACACAAACCTTGAACTCCTGAATACATGTTCATTTTGATTGTTCCATCAAGTGCACTAATGATATTGCACAACTTCATGATTAAACCAAATATAGCTTTTAACTTTTTTTCAAATCATATAAAACAATAAAAGCAGAAGATGCCCATTATTTGTGAGATCCCATAGCTTCTTGCATGATGCAACCTTCCTCTACGCTTGGTAAACTTTCCTAGGCTGGTACCCTAGTTGGAGCATAATTTTCCATGCTTCCCTGCTGGGTTGATACCCATCTGCCCACAGTTTAGATATTTTCCTGCTAAGCTTAAGACACAAGGCAAGCACCTTTGCATTTTCTTTATTCTGGTGATAACAGTATGATGGGTGAGACTAAGGAGTATTGATATGTAGGACTGAAACATGGGTGGAAGGAGCCACCCCCATATTCTCTAATGGCATGAACTGACCTCCTACTTCTACATATGGCCCGAAGCTCATGTCCTCGAAATCTGCAGTCAATGCCGGTTGAACTTTGGCAGAGCCCTTAACAAGAGAGAAACTCAGAACAGAAACTTCAAACATTGATGGTATGTGGAGGATCTTGCCTCATGCAACCAAGGCCTTCCAAGGAGTAACTTTTTTGAAGTTAGGTTTTCTATTTGACTGGAAGGCGTTACTGAGGATCAAAGGGCCTGCATGGCCAATCAACCCGCCTCTTGCTGACCTTCTCGAGTATGTTTGCATTCTCCTAAAACAAGCCAAAAATATTAAAGCACTTTGTATTTAGACAATGTTCCACTTACATTATGTACCTTTGAATTGTCTACATCAGGATACTTGTTTTGATGGTAGCTAGAATATGGTTCAGCTAAACTATCTTTTCATTCGGCATAACTTGGCGTTCAGGACAAAAAGAGCACCAGATGCTTAGTGCTCTGTTTTCCCTATTCTGATTTTCCTCTCTCTTATGCTTACAGTGCATGTAAGGGCTTTATTTTCTTTTATTTGCTTGAGATTACTAATTGTGTAGTTTTTGTTTATTTTTATAAGTTATTAGGTCATCTTATGCATTTTTTCCCATAAAGCTGTTATTTTATTCCATAAAAAAAGCCAGTTGTTCTATTTATTAAATATATTCATATATTTATTTGAATGGCTGCTATTGATATGCTATCATAGCAAAATTTTGCCTTCCCACTAGTGACCACCATCCACCATTGCTGACTCTCGGCCAAGGCAAAGATCCTTGGCATAGATTAGCCAACATGCAAGAACAGCAACAATCTAAAGCAAAATCAGAAACTAGCATAGACCATGGAGAGGGGTCAAGTAAAGGTAAGAACTAACATTGATTCAAACAGATTACCAATTAAACTGTGCTTAGCAAAGTATAATTTGACTGATATCTTAATTATTGGCATGCATGCGAAGAAGTCAAGATGACTGAAAGGGCTAAATTGTGTTTGAACTTTGTGTAGAATTTGACAAAGAGAACTTAGAAAGGAGATTGGGATGCAAAAGGGCAGTTTTTTTGACAAGTATCCAATAAATACAATCATTATAGATGGTATTGGAACAGGGAAATAGAACTAAAGAACAATAGAGAAATAGAAAGTTGCTAAAAGAAAAAAAGAATAACAAGGACAGATCACAGAAGTGGATAAACTAATGCACCTGAGAAATCAGGTGAAAGTTGTTTGTGCCTATGCTTAAAAGTTGAAATGAAAATGAGCAAACAAAGAGTTTACAAACTAAAATGGATGAAGTGTAAGAGTACAAGAACTGGTAGAGCCATTAACCACATCACATTTGGTCCTAATTTATTTATAAATCAATCACTAATTTATACCAGTCAAAAGAGTGCAAAATAGGCAAATAAGAATATTTTTGCAAAGGTTAAATCTTGTTTTTACTTTTACCTCAGAAGATTCCTCATTTCTTTTTCAGCCCATGTCTTTACCATTTTCCTTGGATTGTGCTTGCAGTATCCATGTCTGAAACGATAATCCCCTTGAACGTACTGATCTCGGTCCCTGAAGTATTAAAAGAAAAATTGGTCAACTTTAAAATTAGTTATCTACTCTCTACTAGTGAACCACTTCTTAAAAAGCAATTACATGATTATAACCCAATCTTTTCAATGAACCTTGCTGCATACTTCCACAGCAATGTCCTGCCACCATTTTATCAAATTCATTATTGACTGTTGACATGGTGTATTGACTCCAGAGTGAGGAGAAAATACATTAAGTACTATACAGCAAAACATTCCTACATTGTCAGACTTACTTAAAGACTAAAACAGAAGTCTTGTAAACTTTGATTGCCAGTTCCTGACTGTCAGATTTTGTGGCATGATATACATTTGCCTGTTGAAAGAAAAATCTAAATTAGTTGAGATACAGCTTTACATACTAGCTGAGATTGAAACAGATTGTAGACACCACAAAACTTTGTCTAGAACTTCGAAGTTGTCAATATTAAAGGCAGCAAGCAATTACATACTTCTTTTCCAGTAGAAATGCATCCATTGATATCATTGAACACACCACGGTTTAGCATTTTATATAGTACCATGCGAGTTCTGGGATCAATAGCCTGCAGAAAAAAAAATACTAATAATGTTAGAATTTTCAAACAATGTCTTTAAGATTACGTCTTCACAAACACACAAGTGCCTAAAAGACTGTAAAATAACAAAACCTCTGTAATCAACTAACAATGATTAAAATTAAAGAAAAGAACAGCATTAATATGAAGTGGATTAATTATTGGAACCACTGCCCTGTTTGGACAAGGAACAAGGACATCCAACAAAACCCACAAATAAATAATCAAAAGTTATTATCTAAATAGGCATAGACCCTCAATATATCCAATAATAAACACCAACATTATATTGATTTAAGATGCATCAGGGAATTAATAACAACAACGGTGCACCATAATGGTAATGAAATACCATTGCAACATCATAAATATTTTCTTGCTTAATGGAAAAAATATATAAATCCAATTGACCTGCTCAACAGTGGCACGATCTGCTTTCTCAGTAGTTCTAATCTTTCCAATGGCCATCTCCCGAACGCTTTCACGAATAGCAGTTGTCACTGTATTTGACATACCAACATTCAACCTTCCTTCCCACTCCTGCATTATAAAACTACTCAGTAAAAGTCCAAGAACTAAAATTTTTTAATCAAATATATAAACAAATAAGCAAAACCTCTAAAGGGGAAGCTCTAATGTGACCGGCGAACTTCTGGCTGCGCTTTGAGAGAGGCTGGAGGGCAGATGAATTAGGGCGCGAGTGTAGCCCTCCATGAGCATTGGGGCGTCTGGAATTCAGAGTAAAAGCACCATCAACAGCCTCATCATCGTCCTTGGCATCCAAATAATCCAACGCTTCACCGATTTCAGAGTCGGATGACCACGAAAGATCTTCCTCTTCTTCATATTCGGCTTCATTTGGTGCTTCTAGTTTTGCAGGCAGTTTTTCTTCTGTCTCAGACATCCCTTGTAAGAGAGAAGCACTCATCTTTAAGATTGAAGCCACAAATTCCTGCACTCACCTACACGAACAAAGCTTTGGGGCCTAGGCTAGGGCTTCACCTTCACCGAAACAGGAGGAGCAGCCGCCGCGCTAAAGAGGAGATGAGTTGGTTTAACTGAATGGTTGTTAAAACGATGTCGTTTAGCTAAGTCCCAGCGGCTATCTTTTAGCATTGGAAAATGGTGGTTTCTATTTTATTGTTATTAAGAGATAGAGGAAAATTAGAACTCCCAGTCCAAACTATTAAATGTGTAAATGTGTAAATGTGTAGTATATAGTGTAAAATTTATATTTACTAAATTTATTATATGGTGATTTTAATTTTATTAAATTTATTATATACTTATTATTAAACTCCTTATTTTTCTTTTTTTTGATAAATAATATTTTATTTTATGAGAAAAGTAAAAATTAGAATATTTTGGTACTATGATTAATGTAAAATTATTTAAATACACTTAATAAATTTTTTATGTGTTAGTTTATTAATGATATTTTAATTTTTTTATTATCATTCCTAATAGTTAAGTACTAGTATGTTTTGATTTTTTTTTTAATTCCTTATTTTATTTAAGAAATTGAGAAAAATCAAGAGATCTTTAAAATGTGAAAAATGATAATAAAAATTTAAAATATTAATAATGAATCAACTAATAAAAAATATTAAATAAAATTATTTAAATAATTTTATAAAAAAATTTTAATATTTAAAATATTAGAATAATTATATAAAAAACTTTTTTTATATTTACTATCATGTGTTTGTGAGCAAAATTTAATAAATAATATAAAAAAGTATATATGTCAATTTTAACTTTCAAAAAATATTAAAGTATTAACATTTAAATTATATCATTTTATTTAATTAGAGATATATTCTTACTTCTTCTTTTTTTCACCCTTTGCAAGTTTTCCATTCCTCTCCGATTGTTATAAGGACCAAATTAAGAAAAACAAGTGCTAATTTTCCACTATCATACAAAATATGTCAGTGCTTTTTATTTAAATATTATTGGAAAAAAGTGATCTTATTCTCCTATTATCACCAAAAGAGAGAATGGTTGAGAATAAGAGCCTGTAAAAGGACTGAATTGTTGAGTTGCAAAAGTTGTCACTGTTGTCATCAAAGAAGGAATGAGTGTTGAAATTATGGAATGAAATTTAATTATTAAATAAAATAAGTTAGTTTAAGAATTAAGATTCTAATATTTTTTAAAAATTAAGACTAATATATATTATCCTCAAATAGTATTGATATTTTCTTAATTAACCTTTACCCATTTTAAGTTCCCGTTTGGTGTAGCTAATTTAAAAGTTTTGTTAGAAAAAAATTGATGTAGAAATGTTGTTTTTATAAATAAAAAAATGAAAATAAAATATAAATAATGTATTAATTTCATTAAAACTTAAATGAGAAATTTCTACATAAACAACAATTCGATGCTTCTAAGATTTGCAATTAAATAAAAAAAAATTAACTTATGAAAAATTATAGTATTTTTTACTAATTATAATGTTTAATGTAGTTTGTGCTTTTGAAATCAAGAAGTTCATCTCATGAGTTGCACCAAACATGTCATAAGTCTAATTTTTGATAGGACATTTTAAAAGAAATTAATTTCGACTAATCCCAAAACCAAGAAATAGTATGATATTGATATAATCATAATAAGATAATGGGTTACCTAAAATTAAGAGTTTAAAATTTTAAATTTTAAATATAACTCGAATAAGAAGAATTTAGAAATAGAAGATTACCTCTTATATAATATATAATTTATATAATATATAATTAGATATAATAAAAAAATTGATAAGATCCTAATGTTCACTTATTTCACTTTTCTTGAGCTTCGAAAATCGTATTGGGAAAACTATTAGCCCATCCAATGGTTCTAGAGCTACCGTGTTTCTAATTCCTGCCCTGCCGCTATGGAGTAATTTTGCGGCAACCGAAGCTGAATTCATGTTGAACGCCGTAGAGCAAGCCTTAGACGGAGAACGGAGACCGTCCGATCAGCGCCGGGACGACCAACAGTCTCAAGAATGGGAGACTATGGCTCGAGCCTGGCTCTGCGCCTTCCCTGAAGCAAAAGCGGTGAGCGTGAGCCAAGTCGAAGCCTGGATCGACTCCAACCACAGCTCGCTACCGGCCGGCCTCCAATCCATGCCTCGATCGGATCTCATCGATAAGTTCCTCTCCATCCAAAATTACATGAGAATGCCTTCTCAGGTGCTGATTCATAAACTTCAATTTCCCTGCTCCATTTTCCCTCGTTGTTCATTGCATTGATTTGATTCATAAACTTCACTTCCTTAGTTGTTACCATGAAGGAATTAATGATTTCCACTTTCCACCTGCAGCCGGAAAAAGAATTTAGTCAGGTGGACAATCATCCAGCTCGATTTCAACGCACTGATCAGTGGATACCAGTTTATTCATGGTTAGAGTCTTTGGACACAGATGAAGTGGTGAAATCTAAAGATATATCTGATTGGTTAAATGAGAATCCAACAGTCAAAGAAGACTTATGCGCTAGACATTCTCGATATCATTTGATGCATTACATCAAAAAGTGCCATTTGAAAATACTAAGGAGGAAGGAAAGGAAGGTATCTAGTCTTTTTCATTCTATGCATTAGATCAAATAGTAAAAATAACCATGTTCAGTTTCCATAAAATAAAATAAAATAAACACACACACAAACACACACTGATCAGTTGATTGTTATCATTCGATGCAATAGATCAAATGGTAAAAATGATAGAGAAAGGGAGTGATTCAAGTGAAGGTATTTAATGTTTTTCATTTTGGTGTAGTTTATGTTTGAAAATGTTGGTTCCTCAGGTGGTATCAACTTGTCTACATTCATGTTTTTTTCTTTCAGAATTTGATGCTTAGTTGTAGATTTTGTTAGAATGAAATGTGAGCTTTGTGATTACCTTATTATGATTAGGGCCTTAAAGGCTCATTGTAATATCACTGAAAGCTATCAAGTGGTCCATGAAGTTTGAACTTTATAAATGAATTCCATCCTTGGATAAATGTTTTCTCATCGTGATTTTATTCTGATAATACAGGTTGGCTTGCAGCCATCTAACAGGGAAAGTGTTTTGAAAGTTCAGAAGGATGTGGTTACAAAGCAACCAGCAACTCTTCCCAGTATGTTTTATGACTGTTTTTCTCTAGTAATTTTCATTGAAGGTGGCTTCTTGATATTTACTGCAAGTGGAATTATTCCAGTATTTTTCACATACTCATGAAAACACAAATATCAGTGCCTCCATGCATGTAGAGTCACACGGTAGTAAAGCTGAAATGGAATTTTTAGTCTTTAGATGGATCATTGTTTCCTTGATGAATTGCAAAGATTAAAACAAAACTTAATAAAAATTGCATTTTAGTGTATGTTCTATTGTACCATGTGGTCTCTACTTCTTGGCACCAACTTGTAGCTTGAAGCTATCTTCTGATTGTTTTTCTATGCCCCTCTCTCAGCATCTATATCAAATTTTTATAATGTTTAACTGTAGGCTCGATAGTTCACTTGCCATTTACTAATGTAGAGGCTTACAATGTTAATTTTTCTTCATGTTGGTATTATAGTTCACTTAAAAGGGTGCTATTATCAAGTTAATTGGCAACCAAAATTAAGTGTTTCTCATTAAAAAAAGGGAAAAAAAAAAAGAAAAAAGGCAATCAAAATTAAGTGTTTGTTTTGTGGTTGGTGAATCCTATTTTCCTGTCCCAGGAAATCCAATTTTTAGTTCAAGTTAGGAGATCTAATGATATCCAAGAGCTTAGTAAGTCGTTCTTCTCTTTTAGCAAACCATACAAGATTTTAAGTCATTGGCTAGGTGAAAGTCTTGATTTTTCTTCTTTTTTTTTTCTTTTTTTTTTTTAATGGAAGATCAGACCAGGCTCTCTCTCTCTCTCTCTCTTTTTGACCATTCTCTTTTCCTGGTTTTTTTGACATTTAATTAAATTGGATATATGTAGGTTTTTACTTGTGAAACTAGCAAAATTAGGCAAACCTCAAGATCTAGTTGTATGAAAATTACAATTTACAATTCCACCTTGGCACATTGTACTTTTCATTTATTTTTTCAAACAGCTGACTTTTTGGGAGGTGGTTACATATATATAAAAGATTGACCATATTACATGAGTATCTATTTTCTGATGAGAAGTGTAGGCTATATGTAACAATAGAAGGTAGCTAGAATAATTTTAATCAACTGCAGGACAGATCTTTTAATCTCTACTAATATGTTTTTTTGATAATTCAAAGGACATGGAGACACTTTTTTTTTCTCTTCAGCCATCAATCTCATGTTACATGCAGTACTTACTGTTGTTTGTTTAACAAAATGTAACTTTGTCCAATGTCATCCAGGCAATCCTCTCAGTAATTTACCTAAAGACAGTGATCTCTATGTGGCAAAAAAAAATGAAGCTTTACGCAAATACAAGATGTAAGTGAATTATTTGTTTTCCCTTTTTGTTCGGATCACTTTTTTTCTTTTTTCTCTTTCTTTTGTAAATAGGCAATTTTCCATTCCCAAATGACCCTTTAAATGGGGGTATTTACAAGTTACTTCCAAGCATCTTGGGGAAAAACAATCTATTTATTTATAAAACATAAACTGATTTGCAACTATCTACTAATTACAATCCCAATCAAACTTGAACCATCGTTTTTTCTCATCTGTAAAAACTCTACTGCTCCTTTCTCTCCAAATGAAGCAAACTGCAGCAGAAAAGGTGCACCTCTAGACCTTAAGACTGCTACTCCTACCCTTACAAGCTTTCAGAATCCATCTCCAATTCACATGCTCAGGAGAAGCATTCTGCATAAATTAAGCTTATTAGGATTCCCTTCCAAATAGACTTAGTAAAACTACACTTGAAAAACAAGTGTAATACATCCTGCAGCACTATCACAAAAAGGTTACTCTGTCTAAGCAATAGAGCTCTAGACCAGATAGCATTTGAGTAAGGACACCTCCTTTTCTTAACACAAAGCAACTCATAACACTGGTTAATAGAGAATTCATCTCTGCTTTACAAACATACCAGAGAGCCTTATCTTCTTGCTGTGATACCTCCACCATTTGAATTTTTCCAGCAATCTTTAGAAATCTTCTCATGAAGCTTGGTAGAGTATGCCAGCCTGCACTGTTTCTCCAATGGTAGACTTTCAACAAAACTCTCAAGCTGCACTGCTGCAGTACCATTTGCTGCCTCACTTTGACCAATTAATCTCTCCCATCCTCCAACCACCCGTCATAAAAAAGGGTGGTTTCCTCCCATCTTTGCACTCGAATGTGATTATTTACGAGGGGACATCTCACTTCTGTAAAATCTTGCATTTGGAACTCAGGATCAGGCACAATCTTGGGGAATTCCAACTTGCCAAACACAGGTTCCTTTTAAGTCTTTTCTTAACCCACTTAGCCCAAAACAACTTCTGTTCTCAACAGACAAGCTGAAGATGTTTATGATTGCTGTTCTATTTCATTTTGCCTGTTTAACTGCCAATCCTTCTCCAGATCTTTGTAGACAGATTTCATTACAAGAAACTAGAGGAACCCCTTGTTTCTTCCATTGTCCTGTCCGAAGGAAATTTCTATAATATTGCTCAAACAACTTAACTACTTTCCTAAGCAAGATAAATACGCTACTCCAATCCACCTGAAAACGGCAATTTATTACCCCATGTATCAGTTTTCTTCTTTTATCTTCTCCAGCATAGATTGGCAATCTGCAGGAGAAAAGCCTTGTAGATATCAAATTATGAATGGGACTCCCAAATATCTAACT